>VUQG01002725.1:15425-39685 GCA_015106755.1 Etia nguti
TTTTTTTTTTTTTTTTGGATGAAAAATAAAAAAAAAGTTTTTTTTTTTTTTTTTTTTTTTTTTTTCTTTCTGCCTAAAACATGACTATCACTTCTTACAGTAATCCAGTCTGGGAATGTGCCCCATTTCTGCTTTCCTATTCAGTTTTTGTGGTCTCTGGTGAAACACCCAGTCTTTTGTAACTCCACTGCTTTTAGGGAAACTTGGCGATTGAGACACACAGGGATGTTAACCTTACTCATTTTATTATTAACACAGATACTACTGCTGCGTGATGACAGTGAGCAGAGATATACTTAACATGGTCACAGAGGCCGAGGGGCTTCACAAAGATCCAGTATACGATAAATAAGGAATTATTTATTTCGAGCTGTCATGCAAACAAACTCGGGTAGAGTCCATAAATAAAAATGTGGAGCATAAGCACAGCAGACAGAGTACTAAGGCTTTACATTTTAGGACATAATAACAATAATCTTGACCTTACCATGTCATAAAACAAGGGTAACACAACCAAAAAATGATTGACACAGCATTAAATATTTCACAGCTTCATTACTTAACAAAAGCTAAGATGCCAAAGCAGTGCAAGGAAGTACACCCTTACTGCTTCCATAGGGATCAAAAGGAACGGATCAGCCAAGTGCTGCTAATAAAATAAACTCGATTAATTATGAGCACCTCTATGAAAGCACAGGTTTTGACAGTTTTCTGGTCTGGAGCATTCAGTTGTGTGTTAATACACCACTGAGAGGAGGACAGACATCAGCAATGAACCATTGCTGATGTCTGTCCTCCAGCAATGAACCATCCTCACACTGATGGGAAGCAACTGTTGCTTCCCATCAGTGTGGGGATGGTTGTAAGGCCAAAAAAATCGCAAGGGTTACATCTCAGACTCTCTGTTAGTATGTTAAACGTTAAAGTTCATGACAGCACAGTTAGAAAAAGACGAATGTACAACACACTGACTAAAAAATGAAAAGAATCAACATGTTGGAGTCGCCCAGGAAGAGTCCAGACCTTAACCTGATTGAAATGCTGTGCCCAGCGTAAATGAGCAGTGGTCCAAAATTATTTATTTGTTTATTTATAGTTATACTGCTAAAAGTTGATCTCCAGACTTTGAATCATCGGGTGTACTCAGTTCTTCTCACGCTGCCTCTGCATTTTGTCAAATAAGTAATGCTGCAGTGTAACGTGTTCATCTGAGGTTGTATTTGCCTAATTTTAAGACTTATTAAGCACCAGAGATTTTTATTAATGTCCCATTGGAACTGACAGATGGTGTCCTTTTTTTAATTAAAGAAGTAGCAAAGAATATTTAATTTTCATCTCTCTATAAAGTGGTTCCCATTGTTGGTTTCAGTGTCTGCCCTTTGTGCCATGATTCAAAGGGACATTTTAAAAACTAAAGAGATCATAACGCCCCGTGGTAGGGTCTTCAGTGTGATAACAAAAATGCCATCCACGCCACTTTTTTATTTTCTTCATAACTACATATTTTTTAAATGATCATGACACAAGTTATTAACACATTTTTATACACTTGTGTTTGCCGAGCGGTGAAGAGATTGTTGTAGCTGTGCTTTAATATTCATATTTGACTGTGTGCACCCGTTTGCTTCAGGTTAGTTAAAGCAGGAGTTAACGTTTGTTGGCCCCATCCATCACCCTGGAGCATACTCCAGTTACAGCCTCTGGGAAACTCCACACTGAGCTCATCTCCGAGACCTTTGATCCTATGTAAACAGAGAGAGATACACTTTATTTCCTGTGAAAGGGTGCTGTATAACCAGCTGCTAAGACCTGTCTAGACTTGTCCACTGGATCTGTTTTAACACGTGGCTACACTCTTTGCCTTAGACAATAAAGGGTTTTTAAGATTTTCATCTTGTATGAAGGAAAAGATTTTTTGCTTAAACCCAGGATTGATCAGGCAGCTTTCTCTGGAGGATGGATTCAGTTTTAATCAGCTCATCTTTGGATAATTTTTCTAATAATCACATAATTGTTTGTTTCAATGTCTGAACTCACACCGCCGAGAAGTATAATCTCAAATCTGAGAAGAAGAAACCACTTAACGCCTGGCACTTTATCGCTTACCCCTAAAAAAACAAAAAAAACAAACAAACAAAAACAAAACATGTCCTTATCGTCAGAGGTGTCTTCTAGTGAATGGCCCCTTTTTAAGCCACCGGTAACTGTCAAGAAAAAAAATATGTGCTGATCTTAATCTTCACGTTTTTCCTTGGTCTAATAAAGCACTAGTTTCTGTCTCTGGCTTCAAACACAAATGCGCCTTTCATGGTCTGAACTTTACATTTCTGGGACATATATATTATATTTCTGGGACAGATATTTCAGTAGGTCTGTGGAGTATCTGGCGAGCACCGAGCCGAGAGAATGAGTCATGTGTTGTGGAAAGATGAAAAAGAGGAGGCTGAAGAGCTTTAACCTCAGCTTCAAGGTTAAACTTTCAGTGGTATCTCTTAGATGAAGTAATGCTGGCTTTCCATTAAATCAATTTTTTCCTCCTCCTGTAGTTACGCCACAGCAATTAGATGTACACAACTGATAACCAGGCACTTACTGAGAAATTGCACATATTAGTAAATGAGAAACTGATGCAATGCATTCCTGTAAGTGAAAAATCCGTTCAGTTTTATTTGTATAAAGCCAAATCACAGCAATGACTTTCCCAGTGTGCTTTTCACAATATTAGGGAGAAAACCCAACAATCAGACAGTTACCTGTGAGCAAGTGTTTGATGACAGAAGTCTGGGGGAGAACTCATTTTTAGATCAAGGTCAAGTTTACTTGTATAGCACATTTAAAACAAAAAGGGTTGGCCATAGTGTTTCACAGGCAGCCAATAATAAAATGACAAGAACAATACCTGATTTCAAGGTTTAGCTCAACTTAAAGGCCAGAGATTAGAAATGAGTCTTGTGCAAAGATTTAAATGTAGAAATGGTGAGACATTCAGAGACTTGAGTGACGATTGAAAAAGCTCGGTCGCCTCTATTATATCTCTATAAGTCTAGCTTTTGGAATATAGAGGATCTGATCTGATCAGCAGATAGGAGTGTGAATATGAGTGAGATCAGACAAATACACAGGTGCCAGCCCACTCAGAATTTAAGAAGTCTTTGCTGACAAGACGAAACCCTCCCCCTCACAGAAGCATCTAGAACATTTAAAAATGCTGAATGACTAAAATGACAGACTGTGACTCTGAGAGGAGCATGATTTCATACAGATGCTGAAAGTCACTAAAAGAATGAACAAACAAGCACAGCCAACACCAGGCAGCATGGTAAATTATGTTGTGAGAACACCTTCACTCCTATAAAAATCACCCGAATCACCAGAGTCCAAACATTGTAACACAACGTTGATGAAGTGACACACAAGCCCAGAAACCCAAGTGGCCGCAGCCAATAGCGAAGACAAAGAAGCTGTGAGCACCTGCTTGTTGTGTGAGAAACATGCAAGAAAGTCTCCGCCAGAGGTCCAACACAAGTCACATCACATCAGGTCACATCCTGGCACAACCCCCAGGGAGCACAGGTACCCTGAAAGTGGGGGCCTTAGGTTAGACACCCCTGCTGTAATGTTTTTAGCACCATGTCAATCAGCTTCAATTGCTAGCCTTGAAGTTTAAAGAGTTATTTTGCCAATAATAATTTGCAATCGCTGAATATGATTGACTTTCTGTAGTCAGGCACATCACTTCCTGTGTGGACACCTTTAGGGCAGCAGGGGGTGACCCCTCAGCTGTAGAAAGAAGTCAGATTGTAAAGACATCTATGAGAAAATGACCAAATGACATTAGTAAATACTTTCCTGAGTAGTATGGGGTCTCAATCAGCAGCTTCAAATCTTATTAAATACAGCATTGTTTTTTTAATGGTTAAATTTGGAGTAAAATACCATGTGGTAGCTTATAGCACATCTGGCTAATTTTATCCAGGTTGTTCCACCCTCTAAGGTTAAGATCACCAAACCAGAAAATCTTAGGAAATGAAAGCACTTAGTCAACAAAAAAAGAGCTAAATTACTTCCTTAAAAACAACCGTCAACTTTCCCTTTCACGAGAAGCATCTGCATTTGGAATAAAATACAAATACAATGCCTGAATATTCAGTTCACTGCACTACAGCTAGCGGATCAGGTCAAAGTTGATGACCCCAGCTCTAATTCATTCTTTTAGATGTGAGAATAAAACACTTTCTGAGGGAGAATGTAGTTTTGACGCCTCACAGTAAGAATTATTATTATCATTATTTTGTCCAGTGATTGCCAGGACTTGGGAGAACATAATATAACATACAGTTATGGTGAGGACTTAAGGCTTAGACATCACAGGTTTAATCACAGATGATGCACCATGCTGCATTTACATCAGCTTGTCTCAGCCACACGTATGTGGAGGAAATACTGGTCACACCAGTTTAATTAATCAAGGACCGGCGTGAATTTGATCCAGATCTTGCACAATTAGAGACTCATGGTGATGGTGTGTTTTATGGTCAAACATCCATAACTTCAATGTCTGGTTTAGGTTAAAGTGAGTGAAGCTGAAAGTGACAGATGCTCCTGTGTGACAGCCTACCAAAAAAGGAAAAAACACCGAATATGGCACTTTGTGCCTCACTTTCAGACCTTGTTTTGTTACTTTACCTCTCCTGAATATACATCAGGGGGTAATTCCAGGCAGATGCTGTATCTATATAAGCACCGAACCTTTCTGTTTACAGCTGGCAGGCATCATCTCTGTTGCCTGGTTACAACACCCACGGGAGTCCCCACACTAGTAGGGACTCGCCACCTTTCCCACAACAGCAGATTTTAACCACAAAGCTACACAAAGCTACTGAAAGCGAAACCAGGCGAGAAACGGCTGCTAATGTTTTCAAAACTCTGACACCTTTTTTTTTTTCCCACTGGTCACCTCGAGCGCCATATAAGGACCTTTGCTCCCTCCCTGATTCTTTGACGGAGAGATGTGCGGTTTGTTGCATCACTGGTTTTGATAGTAGCATTTATCAGAGTCTCCAAGAAGAAAACCCCGAGAAATAAAGTTTTTTACAGACTGTCAAGATTTGACACGTTTAGGAGCTTTCTGGGGGAGATGTAGAAATATTTTTTTAAAGGATGGAAATGATTAAATTAACTGTAAGGGGATTTTAATAAAGAAACAATCGGCTCCATATGTCAGACAAGCCATCGTGTAATCTAACGTCAAGTAATTTAAAGGACTTTGGCGGCATCTAGTGGAACATTACTACATTTTGAGAAAAGTGTCCGTTTTTCATTCAAATTAATTGTTAGTGTAGAGGCTTCAGAGGAAGTACAAAACACTTTCAGAGAATGAAATACAGTCATGTTAAAAAGAAACGTCTCACAGGACTCCACGCAGAGCACCCTGACTGCTTCTGTATGAATTTAGAGGCTAACTAATGGATGGGAGCTGATATTTAAAATTACTTCTCATTGATCATCAGTATCGCTATAAAAGCAGAAGTGTGCTGCTCTGCTGGCTTGTGTCAACACAGAGCCAGGATCCTCCCGGGATTGAAGTGCCAGGAAATTCACCCCAAGATCAGACTGAAAAAAAAAAAGAGCCAAGAGCTACATCTTGGACTCTATGGGCCTCATTTGGCACAAAAAAGAAAATCTCTTATTTCTACAAAGAAAATGGCAACACTTGGGTTTCCAAAGTTTCATCAGAACAAATCACAAAACTTTGTCCTTTGGACAGGCAAGACTAAAGTTGAAATGATTGGCTTTAATGCACAGCCCCACATTTGGAGAAAACCAAACACAGACTCTCAGCACTGTGTTAGAGGGCTGAGGATTTGCACTTGTTTTACAACCACAGGACCTGGACACCTTGTAGTCACTGGACTGACACAAACTGCTGTACATGCCAAAGTATTATAGAGTCCAATGTGAGACCACCTGTCTGACATCTAAATCCTGGCTGAAATTGGGTCAGGAAACACGACAATCCATGCAAATCTACAGTAAAAGAAAAGAAACACGGTGCTTTGGTGTCCCAGACTTCAGACCTCCGCCTGATTTAAACTCTGTGATGGGATCTTCATAGAGCTGTGCAAAAGTGAATGCAAAAGTGAACCAAAGCGATGTTGTCAAGAAGAGTGAGCCAAGCGAGTTTATACAAGAAAAAAAGATGGAAAGAAAAAGGATGATTCCTGAAATACCTTTGCAGTGAGATCCCTGTCTTTCACCACATCATGCTGCAGAGATTGGATGAGTTTCTCCTGTTCTCCTCGTCAGTCTCAGCTCCTTTTCACATTAAACGCTCATCAGCAAAATTTCTCGTTAACAGTTAGCATGGTCACATGACTTCCAATGGACTTTTCTGCCACAGGTTAAATCTAATAAACTGAATTTTAAGGAAAAAAATACATGTATAGATATAGAAACATGTATCGAAAATACATAATTATAAATGAATACTTACCACACTTCCATGGAAGCGATAGTAAACAAGTCAAACTTGAAAAGTAGCTATTGTCTCTTGCACAGTGGTCTCTTAGAAATTAAGTGACGCGTATCATCTTTGTTTGCAAAGAAATATGTCTTTCATGTTTTCAGACCTGAGCACCTGCTCTGCTCTTTGTGCTTTATGTTTGTTATGATTCGGGTTCCTTTTTGTCAGGTCTGTGTGCTTTTGAACACCTTTGTTTGCTTTCTTAGGAAGACCGAGCTGCTTAATAAACCTTAAGGTGTTTGCAGCACACCAACACAACACACCCTCAGGACCATTTTCACGTATCCCTACCCAGCTCGTGTCCTTTTGTGTTTGATAACATCAAAGAAACGCTCACAGAAAAGTGTTAGAAAACTTTTTTGTGCCGCGATAGTCATAAATACTTAAATACAACTGCATTAAAATAATGCACTCATGAGCTCAATACTCCAAGCAAAACTTATGTAACCGTAAAGAAACTGTAGACTCCAGTATGTTGAGAAATAAAGGCTGAAATGTGAGGACATTTACAACTGTGTAATGTTCTGGAAATTTACTGGCGACCCCTGATGACCCCTACAGATTGTTGAGGGCTCAATTATTAAAATAAATAAATAATTAAAATAAAATAAAATGATGGATGAGAGATTTGGATCAAGAAAAAAGAAACGGGCCCACAGAGACTGCTTATGCACAGAGACTAGAGTTTTGTGCTGATTAAAGGTTAACTTCTTCTATTTTCTAAAAAGATCCTTTCTGATTTGGTTCTAGTGTTTTAAAACTTTATTTAGACTCAAATTTTATTTTTTTATTCATTTCATTTAACATCAGATTCTTTTTCTCATTTTGATCTCGTATTATTGCTGTAGGCACAAATATAATTCTTTCTTCTTCTTTTTCATCTTATTATTATTATTATTATTTATAATTAATTATAAATTAACCAACACATTAAAATGGATCTGAAACTGAATTAATGTCCAACAACTTTCGATTTATATTCTAATGAATGTGTTAATGTTATAGCTAATACAAGGTTCATTTACTGTAACTACAGATTCATTTCTTTTTTTAGACATGTAACTGTAACAGTGATTAAATGACATAATAGACAAGAATAAATGATGAATATAAATGATACACTCACTCACATAGCAAATAAAATCTTAAAAATGTTAAAAAGCTGCAAAAATCTGACATTCATATTCACAAAGCAGTAAAAACAGAAACAGAGAAATTAATATTTTACATATAATTCACAATAATCGATGCATATCCCCTGTTATCCTACAGATAAATATGGATCCCTTATAACTATGAAACCATTATTTTACTTATTAGCACTTATTATCAGTTTCCTTTAACCAAAATTCAATCCTGTCTCAGCGGCCTGGAAAGAGGTAGAAGCGCTTGGTTAGAGTGCATCTGTCTTTGGTTGGCATCTGTCTCAGTTTCTCAGAGGGAAAATCTTCAAAGCGCTGCATGACCTGTGTGATGGAAACATGATCAGTGACTGCATCTGTTTGTCTGCAGCATTAAAACCAAAAGAGTTTTCAGGTACTTACTTTTCTGAAGAGCTCGTCGATGTCGTCCTCATGGGAGCACGTGTTGAATATCTCCTTGATGAACTGGATCAGAAAAGACCCATGGTCTTCCTGTCTGTATGAAACAGTATCTGCAGGAAATCATGTGAAAACAGAATGAGACTATTCTTGTGTGTTATTGGTGCAAATTTCAGATGTTTATCTTAATAATGGCAGAAAGCTTTTGCATAATAAAACCCATCAGCAGACAAACTGACCTGGGGTGCTGGACAGAAGTGAAATGAAGTCCTTTTCTTTGTGCACATATCGCGTAGAGTCATCCACAATGCTGTTTTCATCAAGGTGGCTCTGTGACACATCGTCACAGACCACTTTTGCACTGTCACTAACCATCACAGAGCCACCAGATTCTGCAACACACACAGCATGCTTTTAATTTGGGTCCAAACTGTAGCTATGAGGACATTTGTAGATGTTGGTCAGATGAAATGATTGAAAGTCACCTCCTCTGCAGGCCTGGATGATGATGATCTTTGGTTTGTTTAGCAGTGCTGAGCATTTCTGTGAGCCCAAGTACTTGTAAATATTGTCAACGGGGAATTCATCTGGTTCCTCTTCTCTGTGATTGACACCGAGGACAATTCCCCGTTTCCCATGAGACATAATCACCACAAACACACTGTCTGTCTCTTTGAGTTTGGGATGTTTGGAGAAATTGTTTAAAGCCTCATCGATCCCCTAATTGAACACAAAAAGTCCCAGCATCTGTTATTTTGTTACTCAGCCTTAATTTGCTAGGAAAGAATGAAAGATTATTCCTCAAATACCTTTCCAGTGAGATCTTTGTATTTGACCACTTCATAATGCAGAGATCGGAGAAGTTTATCCATGTTCTCCTCGTCAACTTCAGCTCCTTTTCGGGTTAGTCTCGCATCAGAAAAAGTTCGATTAGTGATTAGCAGGGCCACACGACTGCTAATGGACTTTTCTGCCACAGGGTAAATCTAAAAAAAAATGTAAAGACAGAACATTTAGAGTTATAAATGTAAAATTTAAGTGTATAAACTTACAAAGTATCACAAATTTGAATCTTGTCTGTTAAAGTGTTTGAACAGTGATGACAAACATTTTTATCGTTCAGTTTCGTCCTCCAGAAAGAGTCAGTTGTGGCAATGAGTTCGGAGGACCAACTTTGCTCCTTCTGAGACGCTGCAGAGGACAGACCAAGTTCAGAGTGAAGTGTAGGATCTCTCTTCTCCAGGTGTTCGATCATCTTCCTGCTTGCTTTATCTCCTTTCCTCTTCACCATGTCGATGAGAGCACGGGCCATGTCTGCTTTGTTACTGTTGTCTTCGAGCACAGAGTCTGTCTCTCCATCATTCAGCAAACCCTCTTCTAAAAGGTCATCCAGGAGCTGTTTGAGAAGAGCTTTTGATACCTTTTCAACAAACCGTCCTCTCACTCTGGCAAGCTCCTTATCTAGAGAGAAGAATAAGATCAAATAATCACGTCGATGTTAAAATCTATCACTCATTAACACTTGGAAAATGCATGGATCATGATACCTTCTGTCTTACCTGCCATTTTTCATAACCTTTACTTCACAAATTTGCAGCCTGTGTCCTCCAGCATGTACGAATGATTGTGTGTTTGTCAAGAAGATGTTTTTATCTATTAATAGTAATATGGAAACCACACTTCCATGGAAGTGGTAGTTAACAAGTCAAACTTGAAATGCAACATAAAATATTTTCTTTTTGTTGTGGGCAGTGGTCTCTTGGAAATGAGGTCATGACAATTATCTTTGTTTGCGAAGAAGCACGTCTTTCATATTTTCTAAGAGTCATGTTCCTGAGCACCTCCTGCACTGCTTGTGCTTTCTGTATGTTACGATTTATGTGTGCTCATGTGTGCTGTGAAGCATTTTGGATAGCACTGCCTAATTTCCTAGGAACAAAGAGCTGCCAGTAATTGGTCATAGAGTAGTTAATGAAATGTAAGGTGTTTTTAAATTAAAGTATCAAATAACTTTTGCCTTTTTAACATTTTTATTTAAGCCTTAACTTTTATTTAGCAAGAGTTTATAGACTCTTCTTCCTGATTCATTGCATAGGCAAGTTTCTGCTTTTGTGACATTCTTTCTTCTTACTTTTATAGGTGCATCCACTGCACTTTAGGCATATGAACTCTCCAATCTTGCATTTATAGCTTAATTTATTTTCAATTTATTTTCAGAAATGTTGACACCTAACTTACAATAATGCATTTTGTGTATATTGATTTATGATCAAAACAGCTTGAGTTAAAATAAGGGCAGACATAAGGAACAGGAAGTAAAAGTGAAACTTGGGCTACTGACAAAGAAAACAGAAAGATGAGATAAAAGCAGTTTACCGACAGTATGAATTAGAGCTTGACTTTCTGTGTCCTTTGAATTACAACAACAAGTCATGTTTGAGCTTGTCTGAACATTTCAACTCTACTGTGTTTTAATGGCCAGTATTATACCTTAATGACAAAAAAAATAACACGAACAGATAAAAAACCCTATCTCTCTTCATTTCATATAATCATTTTCTTTCCATCTACCGTTCCTTTGTTCAGTGTTTCCAAAACTCGAGTTATGCCTGTAGGGTTGACTGCATCAGGACCACAGATATTCTTACCTGCCATTGCAAGATCTCGAAGAAGAGAAACAAGTTCAGTAAGTTTGAATTCACAAGTAATCCCCCTCCCTTGGAAATGTCTGCACTGGGTAACTATGCAAACGTGTCTGTCTATGTCTATGTGTCAGGTCGGGTCTTAGACTCCTCCTCCTTCTAAAAGTCTCAGGCACCCCCAGGTGTGGGGCCCTATTTCCCCCACCACACTCCCTGCCGATAGCTGGTGCCCCCGCCCGCTGGGGTATTGTAATAACTGAAAACAAAAAAATCCTAAAAGAAAATCTGCTAAGCTATGACTATCAAGTGGACCAGTATAGCAAAAGCCGTATAGCAATAGCAATCTGCATCTGTTTTAAACCAGTATAGCAATTGTCACCTCAAGGCACTTTATATTGTAGGCTAAAGTCCTACAATATAAATAAACAAACAAAAAAGCACAATCACAGTCAGATGATTGCCCCCGGTGAACAAGCACTTAACAACAGTGGATTCTTTCTTTTAACTGAGAGCAAGACACTCTGTAAGAGAGAGAGGCAAAGTGTAGTAATTACTCAAGTTAAATGCAGTAGTGGTGTATGAATCCAAAGAGAGAGAAGAGTAGTGAGGGGAAAATAAAAGCATAGCGCATTTTATTTATTTATTTTTATTTTTGTACAGCATGAAGACATAACAACAGTTGCCTCAGCGTGCTTTATATTGTACTCTACAATAATGCGAATACAATGATAAAAAGAAAACAGAGAAAACCCCAACTGTAATATGGACCCCTATGCAAGCAAGGGATTTGACAACAGTGGGAAGGAAAAACTCACTTATAACAGGAAGAGACCCCTAGAAGAACCAGGTTGAGGGAGGGGCAGCCATCTGCTGTGACCGGTTGGGGTGAATGGAGGAAGACAGGACAAAACACATGCCGTCGAAGAGAGTCAAGGATTCATAACTAATAGCTTTCAGACCCTCCTGTCCATGTGTGTGATTGTGTGTCTTCATGTGCCTCTGTGTGTCATTTGTTGGTTGGTGGGTATGTGTGTGTGAGTGAATGAGTGAGTGAGTGAGTAAATGGTCTGTGTGTGTGGAAAAGTAAAGTGTGTTTGGCACAACAGTGCATTCAGATCGTAATTCTAAAATTCCGGATTTTTTGGGGACATTTTGGATCAACTGAAGGCTTTTAAGGGAGTTTCTAGGACATCCTAATAATAATGAATTACATGAATTTCTTGTTGTTTTGTATTTTGTTTTCTGAGCTCTGGCAGTAAAGCTGTTTGACTTCAGTTTCTGTCTCTGTTTGGGTCCACAAACCACTTGCCACACAGGGACATATTACATGTAGATAATAAAAAAAGATAAGAACACAATATTGGAAGAAATGTATAGATTTATTTGTATTTCACAATGAGAACAAACTATAAAAATACATGTAGTGTGTACATTCATGTACATATAGTATACATGTAAACACTTACCCATGTGTTTTACTAGTGTATTAGTGTACTAGTGTATTAGGCCCTTGTTACCCTGTGTAGTCCTACTTTTGTCTTGACTTTCCCAGTACTCTCCAACCAGTATGACCCTGTTTCTCGAAGTCTCTTCCAGTTCGTCCATTAAACTGTCGCCAATTGCCACGTAGGGGATCTTTGACTGTTGGTGTTTTTTCTCTAATATTGTTGGTTCTTTGCGTTAAAATATAAAGCATCTCGATGCGACTGTTTTTGTGCATTTATGCTGTTGAAATGAAGCTGAATTTAATTGGAATCAATTATGCTTGGTTTATTATTCCAAGACTAATAATGTACAACTACAAATATCCATCTCCACCTTCCTATTTATTAAATGTCTAAGCCAATATTTCCATCACTCTGGAAGATTAACCCTTTAACTACCCTACCAAGAAAAATGCAATGGAAAAAGTTTTTGTTTGCATTTCTTATTTACTTGGGCGAATAATAACCACAATCATTTTTTTTCAACAGACCCTATAGTTTTTAAAAATATTGCTCTGTACCAAATGGTTGAGATGTCACTTAATGGTTTAAGTATGAAATGTCATGCAAATACAAGTACAGTAGATAATACAGTTGATAAAAAAATCAAATAAAGTACAAAATTATAATTAAATCAGTAACAAAAACTATCCAGGGCATTGGTTACAGTTTATTTCTATTAGTATGCTACTGAACATTGCTGGTTTTCATTTAATCGAAGGGAAATATTGTCAGGACTTTCAGCAGACCTGTAATCACAGGCTCCACACCCCTTCATCAGGTCTTTGTCTGCCATCAAGGGAGCTCCACCAGTGTGGTTTAGTCATAGTGCCAATGCACCTGACACCCAAAGAGGTGTGCAAGTTCTGGACCAAGCTGAAACTCACGAAGGAGTTGTCACAAAAGACAACAGAGATGGTTTTGCATAGTGTTTTCACCACTTTGGCTCTAGAGGTAGCTTCTGTTCCTCTTCACCGAGGGCAACATTGAAGAATGTGGATCCCTTTGATACAGCAGCAAGTTGTGGATGATGCCAGATGAACTTACTGGGAAGAACAATTTAAAGCTCAACTTATCTGGTTTGTTGGCAATAGGTTGGCAGAGAGTGCCAGCCCTTGTGCCTTTATATGCGACCATGACGTTATCCACACTGTGCTTGAAAGTGGATGGTATCAGAAGACACAGCTCACGAATCACCCACAGGAGCGCTTGGTCTCAGTATACATTTGGCCATAGAATTGTTTACCGTCCATCATGTAATTGTAAAATATGAAATTATAATTGTGACAACTTAGTCAAAATTTATCAGCTAGCATAATTTAGATAAAAGGGAAATCGTTGGATTAATTATGATTTCCACATGTTTACTCTTGATTTTTACCATATTTAGTAATATTACTGAGAAAGTTACAAAAATTACTGACTAAGGGAACTCTTTTAGCATATTCTTGCTGCGCTAACACTTAATGTGATTTATCAACAGCAGTGGATAAACAAAATGGGTCCAGTGACTTGATTTTATGGCAAATAATGGAGACTGGACCTTCCAACTGCGTTGACATTTTTGAACTGCTTTTTTGCCCTTCACTATAAAGAAATGCATTGTATTAACTTGGAGCCCTGTGTATGAGTCCTGGCTCTGAATGGGTCTCACATAAAGCTAGAAATGTCATCAGGATTTTTTTTTTTAAAAAGAGAGGCGGCTTTGTTTCATTCTTTTTCATTTTTATTATCATTGTATTTTCCATCTGTTTGTATCTAATTTTGAATCTTTTTGTGGCCATTTTTGTGTAACTGTGAGGCCATATCTTCTTTTTGCATTTACTTTGTTTCTAGTTTTGCATCTCTTTGTAGTCCTTTGGAAATGACAAAATGACCTAGCTCTAAGCACTAAAAACATCAACTGAAATGATGGCTGCAAAATTGAGATAAATAACAGTGAAAAATATCTCAGAGGCCTGGAAAGAAGTAGAAGCGTCTTGTCAGTGTGCATCTGTCTTTTGTTGGCATCTGTCTCTTGTTTGGAACCGAGAAGTCTTCAAAGCGTTGCATCACCTGTATGATTAAAATGATGTACAACATAATCACACTAATGACGCGAGAACAAAGTAAATACTGCTTGACTATAGCAATATAACTTTCCACATTTACCAGAAACATAAGTGACAGATATGGCACTCATTGATTCCTGTAAGCATAACTTTCAGGAGATGAAAAATGCTTTAAAACCTTCTTTTGGGCCATACTCTGCAAACTTTTTAACCTTTTATTATTTTACTTTCAATACTGTAGAAGCAAGTACTTCCCAGTAATAACTGAAGTGTAGTTTAAATACAGCTTTACAGTAACTGTCCAGATAAATGTAGCAAGCAGTATCAGCATGGTTGTGAAGTAGTGAGACTTCCTTCTAAGAAGTATCAAATGATTTACACTTGCAGCACTTACTTTTCTAAAGAGCTCCTCAATGTCGTCCTGATGTGCAAAGGTGTTGAAAACCTGGACAATGTACTGGATGAGGATAGACCCTTGACTCTTGTCTCTATATGACACAGTATCTGCAGGAAGAAAATTCAGAGACAGAAATTGGATACTGTTTTTGGCGTTTTTTTGGGGGGGGGGTATCATTGCAGATTCATGTGTATCATCACTGTGTGTGTCACTAATTTTCAATAGCTGCCTAGCTACACTGACCTGGAGTGCAGGAGAGAAGAGAGATGAAGTCTTTTTCTTTGTGTACACATCGCAGAGTGTCATCTTCTAAGCCCTCTTCATCAGCAGTTAGGGATGGACTTGGCTGTTTCAAGTCATCACAGACCAAATCTGGCTTTGCACAGTCACTAACAAGCACAGCTCCCCTCTCCTCTGAAACATATTCAATGTACTTGTAAGATAAGAAGAATCCAGCAAATCTATAACTTAATCCTTTTTTTGTGGCTGTAAGAACAGAAGAAGATCACCTCCTCTGCAGGCCTGGATGATGATGATCTTGGGTTTGTTCAGAAGCGCAGGACACTTGTCTGAGCTCAACTGCTTGTAAATGTTGTTCACCTCGAACGCATCTTGTTCCTCATTATCACAAAGGGGTTCTTTGCAGTCGACACCAAGGACTGCTCCCAGTTTCCCATGAGACATTATAACCACCAACACACTGTCTGCATGTTTGAGTTTTGGATGTTTGGAGAAGTCAATCAGAGCCTTATTAATTGCCTGTGAGAACATAACAAAAAAATAAGTCAAGGCATAACTTACTGTATCTCTAAACAAACCAGACATACATTTGTTTTTTCCAGATTTTCCCTTTTAATAAAAAATACCTTTCCAGTCAGATTTGTGTATTTCACCACTTCATAACCCAGAGCAGAGAGCAGCTTCCCCATGTTCGCCTCATCTTTCTCAGCTCCATTTCTATTGAATTTCCCATCAGTAAACTTTATGTTAGTGATCAGCAGAGCCAAACGATTTTTAAAGGTGTCTTTGGTCACATGGTAAATCTGGAAAACAAAAATAAAGGAAGAAAGTTTAACCTAAATCTATTTTGTGTCTCAACATACACTTTAATAGGAAAACAGTTCATTTCTTATTATCAAACAGAGATATTTGACATGATTTTTGTGGATGACTCACACTTTTATCATCTATTTTCATCCTCCAGAATTGCTCAGTCGTGTGGATCAGTGTATCTGACCATTCTGGCGACTTCTGAGGCTCTGCAGCTGGGACTGACAAAACAGATTATTGCATGGAATAATGTATTTTATTCTATTTGTACCAGTGTGATCATGACATTATCTTCTGCACTATACTTTTTAATAAAAATATTTGTCAGGTTTCTCACCTGCCTGAGAAGTCTGACTGCAAGAAAAACCAAGCTTTCTGTAAAGTGAAGAATCTCTACTTTGAAGGTGAACGATCATCTTGCTGCTGGCTGTGTCTCCTTTTTTCCTGACACTGTCGATGAGACAGCGCGCCTTGTCAGCTCTGCTGTCATTCTCCTCGAGTATGGACTCGCTCTCTATATCATTCAGCACACCATCTTCTACGAGGTCGTCAAGCAGCAGCTTTATAACCGCTTTGGACACACTCGCCACAAAGTCTGTCCTTACCCTGGAAAGCTCCTTATCTAGAATACAGAATACGCCATTTTTCAAATTGTTTGCAATTCTGTGATTTCTGCAAAAGGTACTAAAGGTGACAGATATTTCAGAAATGTTTAGAAAGATTTCTGACCTTTGAAAACTTTTCATCTCAAACTAAGTGGGCGATGTATACATTTAGATGTTTTGTTTTGTTTTGTTTTGTTTTTGTATTATCGTCTTTGGACGCTTGACTTTGTGGTGGGGAGCAGTATCCCATGATATGGTATACATGTCATCATCCCCACAAACTGGTCATTTATAAAGCTGGTCGTTTATAAAGAGTGAATGTTTGCGCACTGCGTAGAACACCCTGCCTTGTATAGTAAACCGCGACGCCTGGCATTCTTCGGATTGACGGAAGAGATGGTTGATTTCCTTCTTCCTCATAAAGTGCAGAGTAAAAACGAAAGGTACTGTTTTAGTGAACAGCGAAACCATTACCGATGCCTGTTTTCGACATACAAATTTAGATATTTTTATTAAAAACAAAACAAACTTCATATGCTATCCTGCCGCATTTTGGAAATAGGCGTGTGACCTCTCATCTTTAGAAGTTGTATTTAAAGAACAGCCTTCGTGGATTCTTTGTGTACATAACGCATATGGTTGTCAACAAACTTTGTCCCAGAAACTTAAACTCTCGCTCTCTCATCTCTGAAACCCTTCCACCAGACGATCTTTTCTTCAACAACGGACATCCGGGCGGGAATAATTTTCCGCTGTGCAAAACGAAAGTATGCGATCCAACCTGGCATAAACATAGTATAAAAAATAGCAAATGCCGAATTGCACTATTCAAACTTTTCTCTGACAAACACTTTGGTTGCAAAACTGTCGAAAGTGGAAGAATACATATTTTCCTGTCTTCCTCAAAGCTTTCGTAACACAATCCAGTGGTTGTAAATAGTTTATGCGTACTGTACGCATTTCTGCTCGCTGGCTAAACTCATATATGACAACCTAGAACAAAATGCATTTAGTCCATGCGCGCTTACCTGCCATTGCTCAAATCTTGTGTGGCCAAACTGCTTAAACTGCTGCTGACTTTAACCTGATTATGCTTGCGTAATGTTTGCTATCAGAGATGAACGATAAAAGGTTCCTCCTTTCCGCATACGACCTACATAGTAGTACCCCTAGTTTACCACATTCAGTACCGCACAGTGCATAAATATGTGTTTAAAAGTCAGAGCAGGCCTGTGGTGCTCCTACTTTGATGTGAGTTACCCGGATCGTTAAACTGTATCTTATAATCTTTAAAACTGTACTGTAACATTATAAAACACCGTGGTACCCTTGCTAATCATTTACTTGGGAGCCATAAAAAACAAAACAAAACAAAAAAAAAAACCAACAACAACATTAACAAAAAACCCTCATGCGCTATAAAGGCCCACATGTCACTGTACATGCAAATTAATCATACTATATAATAAACACACAAGCTTATTTACTGTCATTAAGATTTAATTCAACTAGATTATAAAATGATCTTAATGTAAACAGATTGTAATGTCTGTAATTCTCATCCATCACATCCAAAAAAATAATGTACAGAGGAACCTGGAAGCAAAATCATTACAGTTTTATTTTCATGGACATTTGAGAGCACAAATAGATTGTTTTTCTGATTGTCACGTTGGCAAAATATTCTTACATTTATACACTGTCAGGAAAATCACAAGATGGAAAAATCCTATGTAAAAACTGAAGGATAATTTATTCTGTGGTATAATGAGTCACTGGTCCAAATACATGTCCTGGGTGTGTATAAAGTGTTTAAAAAAGTATTTAAAAATCACTTAAACTGAAAATATGCCAGACATTTCATAATGAAAGAAACAGGCAGTCAGTTTACAATATAAAACCAAATCATGAACTGCAGTTTGTTTGTTTTTTTTGTCCTGTCAGCCTGCTCTGCTACTCCGAAGCAAAAATATATCACAGCATTCCTGTCACCCATTACTGTAATGTGCATTTATAATGTATACAATCTTAAAACACCATATAATAGTGCTCTACAGCAGTGTTTCCCAACCACTATGCCGCAGCACATAAGTGTGCCGTGAGAAATGATCAGGTGAACCATGGAAGATTATCTGGTTCCACCTGATTAGTACTCTAAGCGACCGGCGTGAGTAACTGGGAGAAAAATTACATTCTCTTTCATAGAGGGCAGTACAACTACCTGGTCCAATAAAATAGGTTGCCAGTCAAACAGAAGAAGATATTACATAATAGTACCTTGCAAGGATGCAGACGTAATAGCAATAGATAAATATTTGAAAAGAAAAAGTAGTCAATCTAACCTGGGTCCTGAAGAAAATTACGACCCAGATGAAGACCCTAGCATTAGTAGTAGTAAGAAGAAATCAAAAAAGATATACTGGGGACAAACCGAGCCAATTCTGCTATGCCTGGTGCGCGGGGAAAAATTTATCAATATGCTTTTGTGACATTTTTGTTTGGCGGTGTGCTGTGTGATTTTTCTAATGTGAAATATGTGCCGTGGCTCCAAAAGGTTGGAAAACACTGCTCTACAGTGTAAAAAATAATTCTTAGACAGTATTGTATCTGTAAATGTCATAATTCATTTTGATATTATTGCTTTGAAAAGTCATGGTGATGAAAGGTGAGCATCTTCACTCCTCATTTCTTTATTTCACAAAGTCTCTGCAGTAAGGATGAGTGTTCACGAGGTTTTGGTTTCCTCCTGTGGATAAAAACGCCAAAAATAAGGTAACGCTTAAAAAAACATGGTGCCAAACAACGATGCGTAGAGATTAAACAAAACCTAACTGATATCAACCAAAGTCAAAGCCTGATAGATCCTATTTCTGTATTTCAGTATCCAAATACAATATCAGTTTGCGAGACTAGTCCATAAAATCAGGATTAAACCCTCCTTTTGCTCATATGTGTTGATAAGCTCCACTGACATATCCCATCTCACCTGGTCAGACGGTCAGACCCAGCTCAGAGAAAAGCATAGGATCTCTTCTTTGAAGGTGACAAATCATCTTCTTGCTGGCTAGTTCTCCTTTTTTCCTCACAGTGTCAATGAGGCAGCGCGCCTTGTCGGCTCGATTCTTGTTCTCCTCGACTATTGACTCTCTCTCTCCATCATTCAAGATGGCATCCTCCAAAATGTCATCCAGGAGCTGGTCAAGAAGAGCTTTGGAGGTCTTTTCAACAAACTTACTCCTCACCCGCGCAAGCTCCCTTTCTAGAAGAAAGAAAATCCCATTTATCAGGTTTCAGATGCTTCATGACAAACTCACTTAACAACTTGAAAAATTTGCTCCCATTTTTACTTCTTCAGGTGACTTCAAGTGGTAAAAATTAGGCAACAGGCTCCTACACAGATTCAAACACATATGTCATTTACAAAAGCTCAGTTCTCAGCTGTCTGACCAGTGTTTGTTTCAGTTCATTGGAAAACTGCAAAACTACAGAATCAATCAGAACTGAGCAGTGATCTCTTTGTAAAGCTCTGTGTTGGGTTTGCATTAGATTTTACAGGTGTACCTGATTTGAGATGTAATTAATATTTTAGTTGCAGTGCTGCATAGTAAAAACACTCCAGTGGCGTGCTTCCCATCTGAAAACACACCAAAGAGATTTCAAAAAATATTTCCTTTTATAGATAAATGCAGTTAATTTATAACTACATTTTTAAATCTGTGTTGATATATTCTGCCCCCTTATCTTCACCACGCGCTGTGTGGATATGTAAATCGATTATTAAAAAAAAGAAACAAAAAAAGTGGGTGGGCAGTTCAAAAGTGAAACTACAAACGGTTTGTAGTTTCGGGGAAACGGGGAAAAAAGAATACAAATTAAAAAAACAGAACAATTAACAGTATCACGTCATTTCCTCTAAGGGCATCACTTTGGTGAATGCGTTTCGTGAAAACACAATCTCTGCATATACTAAACACGATAAAGATCGGAGGAGGGTCTTTTTCTCCTTTGCTTTTCACTCTGCAGCTGTGCCATAAAATGACAGCAGAGCTTTTAACCGGTGGTTAGCCTTAACACCCGGTCAAGTTTGACAACCCTAACTGAGCTTTGGCAACGAATAATTAATGACTAAGAGAGAAAAAGAAGTATTCAATTATCAGTCCAATCCGTGTTTATCGCTATAGCCATTCTCCAACTTCCTCAACCCGTGCTGCTTGTTTGTATTTAATTGCGTGTGATTTAAAACTTCAGTTACGTGTTTACATTTAAGTACAACTTGCTTTAGACGACAAATTCCCTTACCTGCCATTGCGCCAGAACCTCAAATCGTCCGGGATAACCTCCAGAGAAATGAGCGCCGTTCTAGCACGCATACGTATTGTACGAGTCTATGCAGCTTCTTTCGAGTGCTCCCTTGCCTCAAGAGGTCGCCATAGCATAGTGTGTCCTTTCTTACACGCTTCGCAAAACCAATTGCGTCTGTACATTACGTTTTACGGTAGTGTATGTTTTGGCGCAACGTTGCATCCGGTCGCATCGCTTACTTTTCTACTGGTACCTACAATTTAGAAATGCAGGATATACACTGACCACGTCATATGGTACACCCCACAGGGCTGTTTGCTTTCATGTTGTTTATACCAAATATCCAATATTCTGGTGTCCTATTTTGGTGAAAAATTTTGACATATTCCAAAACATTTTGGAGGCAGGTGTGGAGTTATTTTTTTTAAATGGATAGAGATGATTAATTCATTTGCAAGCTGATTTTAATAAAGAAACAACTGATTCCAGAAGTCAAACAAGCCACCATTTCTTTTCACTCAAATGGTGACAACACGGGTTTTAAGCATTTTGTCTCCATCTAGTGGACAAATACATTCAAAACATCGAAATGACCTTAAAGGAATACATTTCTACATTTTGAACTGGTTAAAGCAAAGTTTAAAAAAAAATATTAATTAAAACAAAAAGTAAAGATTTTTTTTCTTAATGTAGCTGCTTCAGACAAAAGCACAAAGCAGTCAAGTCATTTACAGTCATGGAAAAAAGAACATTTTCACAGGATTACTCGCAGTATATCGTTACTTCCATATTATTTAGAAGATACGTAGCAGTCAGGTGCTCTTAATCAGATTCACTTGATTGATCGTCAGTAAGTCTGAGCACATCTATAAAAACAGACATTTGCTATTCAGGAGCATTCAAGTGTGTGTCAACACAATCTTACCAGGAGTGGACATCACAGCAAATTCACCCTAAGGACTTTTTTTTAACCTCACTTCATCCAGATTGAAGAAATTTTAATAAGTAACTGTGTTGTTTTATCTTTCAGAGAAGCCAGTGGTTACCTCATTGATGCAAATGTATGTGGTGCCTGTGGTATAGCTTGTATGGCAGTCTGCACATTAGGATGCAGATGAAACCAAGGAAATCTGCAAGTATGATTTTGTGGGCGAGATGGTTGACAGCGAACACAAATCCAAAGCTGTGTGGGTGTTTTATGTGATAAATAAAGTGAGAAAAGAATTGTTTCTAAAATCTTAAACCACTTTCTCTTATGAATGATTTACTTCTCTAGGCCAAGGCTTGTTTAAATGGACTGAAGCAAAGTGGAAAACTGTTTTATAGTTAGACAAATCATCAATAATCCATTGTATCTGTAATACGTACAGTTTTCTGTCTCTTGCTCATATCCAAGGTAGGCTTGGTTAGCATGTGGGGTCTAGCCTAGGGACCCTTACTGGATACAGATGCCACAGCTTCTCATTTAATGTTTTTTCTTTATTTTTACTACTTTCTACATTGCAGATACATACTGAAGATCAAATATATCAAACAAGATATATGAAATGATGTAGCCAAGAACAAATTGATAAATGCCTCTAAATATGTCTTATATTTTAGATTCCTCAAAGTAGCCACCCTTTGCTTTGTTGACAGCAGTGCAAACCCTTGGTCTTCTCTCAATGAGCTTCATGATGTAGTCACCTGAAATGGTTTTCACTTCACAGGTGTGCCTTGTCAGGGTTCATTTGTGGAATTTCTCGCCTCCTTAATGGGGTTGGGACCATCGGTTGTGTTGTGCAGAAGTCAGGTTGGTACACAGCTAACACCTCTATTTGACAACTGTTAGAATTCATATTATGGTAAGAACCAATCAGCTAAGTGAAGAGAAACAACAGTCCATCATTACTTTAAGAACTGAAGGTCAGTCAGTCCTTGCTAAAACTTTGAACATGTCCCCAAGTGCAGTCGAAAAACCGTCAAGCACTAAGACTGAACTGGTTCACATGAGGATCGCCCCAGGAAAGGAAGACCAAGAGTCACTTCGGCTGCTGAGGATAAATTCATCCAATTCACCAACCTCAGAAATCACAAGTTAACAGCACCTCAGATTAGAGCCCAGATAAATTCCACACAGAGTTCCAGTAGCAGATACATCTCTACATCAACTGTTCAGAGGAGACTGAGCGAATCAGGCCTTTATGGTCAAATAGCTGCTAAGAAACCACGACTGAGGAAAAGCAACAAGCAGAAGAGATTTGTTTGGGACAAGAAACACCAGTGCAAATCTGTGCTTTGGTCTGATTAGTCCAAATTTGAGATCTTTGGTTCCACCTGCCGTTTCTTTGTGTAATGCAGAAAAGGTGAAGGTGAAGCTGTATATGAGATGTGTATTTGCATAATATATCAAATTTTTAGTTTTCTGAACAAAAAACAGGTTGTATTGAGAAAAAATGCTTTCACTGTACTACCTCTGTGAAATAGCACAAATCTGGTTATCTGAGTGTTCAGGATTTTCTCCAACACAGTGAATGAACATCTGAAATAAGTGTTTAGTGTTTAGAGCTTGGTCCGCATAGCTGGCAATAAGCCGAACTCGTTCCTGGTAGGCATTGGTCTCCACCAGGGCTGCCCTTTGTCACTGACTCTATTCATAATTTTTATGTTCAGAATTTCTAGGCATAGCCAAGTGGTGGAAGGCTTCTGTACCGCGTTTCGATCACAAGGGGAGTCGGGGAGCCAAGGCAGTAGAGAATACAACTAAGTTGCTGAAATATAATTTATTTATCATAAAAACAAGCAATAAAACCACCCTGACCAGGTGCAACAAGAATTTAAATATAAAAAAAATAAAACTATGAAAAATATTCTAGCAGCGACAGCCGATCAATTAAAAGTGCTGAAAGTCCAATAAAAGTCCTTTAAAATATAAAGGTAGGGCAGCATCCTCACACGTCCTCTCCACACCTTCATTCTGGTGCCAACTAAAGGAAAGGAGGACAGTGGCAGTCACTTTTCTTTTATTTACCGACCTTGCCTCATTTATCGACTGGGTCGGAACTTACCCCAAATGGGCAGAGCTCTTAACTCTGCCCACTGCTGTTCTCCTCTTGACAACCGTGGTTAGTGTCTCGCCATCCAAAGAGATAGGATGCTCTCCTGTCACCTCCTCGCACTCTGCCAAATGGTGTTCCTTTGCTTTTCTGTCTAGGGCTACACCGCTGTAATCCCTTACAGCCGTGGTCCTGTTCGTGGTGATGGTGGTGGTCATCATCATCCTCCTTAAGTCGTTTACGTGATGCTTTGCATGGCTGTCGCCATGTCACCTCTCACCACCCCATGACTGCCCCCTCATCTTTCCCGCCAGGCCCTCTTATTGGTCTTTAGGTGCCCACGAGGCTAACCTTAATTGGTCAATGGTGGAGTCCTTCCAGGACATGATGTCATGGTCCGGGTGAGTGGCAGCAGTTTTCCACAGTGTTTGTTCTCCTCCTCTGGGCAGAGCCACCCTCCCTCCACCCTGGGTCTGCACCTGGAGTTGATTAAGCCGTCTGTATGTAAGACCAGCGGACACAACTAGCCTTTGCCAGATCAATCAATCAAACCTTTATTTTTCACATGCAATGTTTACACCTGCAGTGAAATTGGACCCCCCCCCCCCCCCCCCCCCCCACAGCAAACAC
>VUQG01002728.1:0-14602 GCA_015106755.1 Etia nguti
TCCCATTGCTCTTCTTCAAGATGTTATCCATTTGGCAGAGCCATGAGCTTCTCCAAGATCTTATCCATATTGCGTTCAAAAAAACACAGTCTGAGTACTCACAGCCCTGCCCATCATCTATCATGTCGGCCAGCCTTGTGGGATTTTGAACACCTGTAGCCGCTTCTTGTTCTTCGATAAGCCAGGTCCGAGCTAGCTCCAGTCAGCCAGAACTCTGTTACCGTAGTTCCGAATTGGTAGATGTCATTCCATGTCCTCCATCGAGAGTGTCGCCAGACACACGACGTAACTGACCATCGAGTATCCGGCAGCAAACGTCTCCGCAGGACAATCGGGCTCTCCCAAGCCCAGGAGGGTGTCAATTCCATTAAGGGACCAGTTGATCAAATCCATAATTCTTCTTTATGTTTTTAGAGAACAAGTCTGGGAGACTCTCTTAGGGTTAGAGAATAGCGAGACTATACAAAAGACAAGAGAAGCCAAGCAGGAAAGATAAGGGAGAAGGAGAGGGAGAAGGAGAAAGTGCGACCGCCTCCGTCAAGAGCAAGATTTCAACTTCTGGTGAAACTCCAGTCCCTAACCCCTAACCCAAAAAATTGTATTTACCTTGACAAACCATCAGTCAAATGAAAAGTTCAAGTTCAAGTTCAGTTCATTCAAATTAATAACAATAATATTAACATAATACTGTTTCTGAGTAGATTAGATAATAAAAAAATTCATTAAAGATCCATCCATCCATTTTCTTCCACTTACCCAATTCAGGGTTGCTGGGTGCTGGAATCTATCCAAGGTATGATAAGGCCGGATGGACAGGTTACCAGTCCATCACAGAGCTCTGTCATTCAAACCTAGGACCATATTACTATGAGCAATTAACTTAATGTGATTTCTTTGGATTGGGGGGGAACTTGAGAGAACTCGCATGCAAACCACACAGAAAGGTCTCAGAAGGTTTTGAACCCAGAGCCATCTGTGAGGCAACAGTGCCAATCCGTCCACCACTGTATGTGAGACTGAGACTGGGACTGTGGTCCTGCTGCCTTGGATGAATTCATGCCACGCTTTTTTCCATTGACACAAATATTTATACAAGTTCAACAAATATCAAACTGTGGCACTGATATTTTGGTTGGGTTAGGGCTAGTTGACAATCTGTGATGGGACACAGGATAGCTAGGAAACAGAGTTGCTAGGCAACAATTAATCAGCATACCACATTTAAAAAAGCAAAAATAAACATGTTTAGTTCTCAAAAAAGGGAAGACTGTGAAAATTTGTCTTAAATTTAATCAGCGATACTTATTCTGTATATGACAAGAATAATCTATGCACATTCTTGGATACATTTACATTACACACTTCCAGATATTTAGCAGCACAAGATCACTGGCAGAGTATGAGGGAGGCGTCTGCTCCGGGTGACACAAACAAATCAAACTGCAAGAACAACCAGAGCAGGAGTGAGCGCTTGGTTAATTAACGCTCTAAATTTAGCTTCAGCTCACACAATGCAGTTGTCAGCAACATTATGAATGCTCAAATGATGTGAATGAACTGCAAACTCAATGAAGATGTGAACAAAAAAGAAAGTGTGCTTGATAAAGTGTCCCCAAAACACTGCGTGTTCCACAAAATGGCCACAAGAGTTGATTTATGGCACGTTAGGATCGTCTCCATCTTTTGTACACACACGAGCAGCTGTCTCTTTCTTGTTGTGGCATCTGGAGGTTGAGGAGGGGGCAAGGAGAAAAACAGCCATCACGCCAATGAGAGGAGAGAGGCAGCAGGGCGACTGAGCCACTACAAAGAGAGCTAAAGATGTGGGAGGGGAGCAGGAGGTTTAGCCGAGGTTAAACAAATGTGTGAAGTAAGATGAGTTACATCAAGATGTCCACGTTTTTTTTTTTCAACAGCAAAGAGACAATCCCAGTGAGTCTGCCAAAAAGTTGTGACAGAGTGTGAAACAGGGTGACTAAGTCTACATCTCAAGAGGAACACACTAATGATTTTGTGTGCTTGTGTAAAGATTTATATCCACAACGAGAGTGAACAACAATAAAGCACCTAAACAAACATGTTTCATACACACACACACATACGCACACACACAGTCCTTAATCA
This sequence comes from Etia nguti, assembly GCA_015106755.1. Taxonomy (NCBI): domain Eukaryota; kingdom Metazoa; phylum Chordata; class Actinopteri; order Cichliformes; family Cichlidae; genus Etia; species Etia nguti. The sequence continues at coordinate 2,125 of VUQG01002728.1, forward strand.
CCTGTACACCAGGAAACTGTCTGTTCTATTTCTATGCTGTTTATTCAACAAACTGTCAGTGGATGACTTCTTGTTGGCATTCTGTATAACTGCTATCAGTCCTTCAGTTCCAGGTTGTCCAAAGCTATATTTCCATATCCTTTTTGTTTTGTTCCTCCCATAACTATTACCAAGATGACAAGTAAGCCCAGCAATATACTAAGCCATGAAATATCACCAAGCATGCCTGCAATTCTATTGAGCTTAAAATGTGTTGTAGTCAAGCAAAGAGATCTTGAACAGGATTCAAATGGATCTCCTCTGAAACTAAGTATACTTTAAAGTGTGTCCACGGGGTGTTACCACGTGAGGGACTGCCCCACTTCCCAGCACTGGCAGCGCAGGATGGATGACTGACAGACCCGCTCCCTCCACTGTGCAAACACCTGATTGGACAAACCCCTTACATGTTTTTTTGCAAAATGTAGGAAACAAGAAATGAATCCAGCACAGTTAATGACAACAGCTAGTTGCAAAGTTCTTTCTAAAGAGGAGCTACATCCCCCTGATTTTTTTAGGCCCCGTGTTCAAATCCACTGTCTAGCTGGAGCATGTGTGGAATTTGCACGTTCTCCCTGTGTCTGTGGGACTTCCCTCTGAGTATTCCTGCTTCCTCCCACAATCCAAAGACACGTAGTTAGTGGGCTTAGGTTAACTGCTGATGCTAAACTGCTCATAGGTGTGAATATGAGTACGAATTGTTGTCTTCTCTCTGATTGACTTGCTGATTGACAATCTGCAGACCTGTTCAGGGTGTAACCTGCCTCTCATCCTATGGCAGCTGGATAAGCTCTAGCCCCCTGTGACTGAATTAAAGAAGGGGATGGATGGCTGGAGGTCTAGCACTGGGTTGTTTTGGTTTCAGAGAAACACTCAACAAGTTCAGGATGGCTGAGCAGGCATTCTCCACCCTTTTGGGCTGGAGTCAGGAGTTTTCCCACTCTTCAGCTAGACCACCTGCGCTCCATCAACCTCATCAGCCACAGTACAAAAGGACCAGCTTCTGCATCCAACCTCTACCTGCCTCTTAACTGTGTTAAACAGGCTCCTCCTTAGCTCTCTGGTAAATTCTCGTTGTCATTGGTGTTGTATGAATGTCCTCTTACTGTGTCCTAGTGCCTCCCAGGTGGCTGTAAAGAGGGTCACTTACCTACATATCCAACCTGTTCCTGTTGAGCTGGTCCATTTCTCTGGAAGCTTCCTCTAGAAAACTGGAGAATTGGCTTGAGTCCACTTTTAACAACCGGCCAAGTCAGCTGTGACACCGAGGCCTAGACTTCATGCCAATCCGGTGCAAGAATTATTGGCAATATTTCAATAAAGAGATGATTTGAAAGAACTGATCACGATTTACTGAAGTAAGAGTTTAAGTAATAAACTATTTGTTATTTTTGCAACTTTGATGAAGCTACATAGCTGAGTTGCAGGAAGTAGGACAAGACTCTCTGGAGTCTGGTGTTGGCACAGATGAAACAGGTGGAGACTTGAATGAAGATCTTTAACTGGTCAGGAAGAGCCAGGCATGAATGAAGAGTATGAAATGCAAAATGACATGAATGATGAAGAGCACATGGAACAGAATCTGATTGTCTCACAGAAGGCAGACAGAAATGAGTTACTAGTGACACCCAGGATTATAGACCAATGAATAAAAATCCTCCTAGTTACACAAAAGCTTCAGTTACACAGACAATAACTGGGAAAAGTGGAATGAGTGGACTGTAGAATTACACACCTATCCACCATCCTTACCTCCATACCTTTTATTCTTCTCAGCTCTCACAAGGATGCATCACTTCTTGGATTGTCCAAGTTGGACAAGATTTAAACAAGTTCTCAGTTGAGCAGGAAAAAAATGAGCAGTATAGTTTAACGCCTCCCCGATAAGCCATGCATTCAGAGGAGAAAACGGAAGTTGCATTTGAACATTACTTTTTATTCTGATGCTTCCATCACGTTTAGTGCAAGGAAGTGCAACACTATGGGTGCCTCTGAGGACATGCAGTTCAAAGGTTTGTGTTGTTTTGAGCATTCATCTTTAGTGTAAACAGAAGGCTCAGTGGTAAAAGGAAAAAGAAGTTTCAGATTTTTGTTGGCTAACTGTAGACATAGTTTGGGGGCAATGTAATATTACAAATCTAAAAAAAGAAATTTTGTTTTGAGTCTGAATATTTTCCTGTTTCCTTCTCTTGCAGCGCTGCTCTCACCCACGACCAGGGGGCTTCCTTTCTCATTTCACATGTTCTGAATCCCTAGCTTGAGGTCAACACGAGGCTCCAGATCTTATTAATCCCCTCTCCTCTCTGTTTCCCCAAGTGCATCACTGCGCTGTGTGTGTTAACAGCCCAAGAGCAGAAAACCAGAAGATAAATTGGCAGGTGAAAGGTGCTTTAAAAGGTGTGTGGACCAGCACAAAACTATGTCATTGTACTGTTTTTTTTTTTCCTCTCATGCTGAGGGCTCCATGTCTGTAAGGGTTAAAAATGGGCCAAGTCATGAGTACAGGGTATGACTGGACTTTCTTGCGTCACTGTTGTTGTATGCCATTTAGATGGTGTTAATTTCGGGTAAAATAAATATTGAACACATCACAAATTTCTAAGTAGATATATTTCTAAAGGTGCTATTGACATGAAATTCTCACCTGAACCCATCCAGTCTACATATGCAAAGAAATCAAACCATAGATGTCCATAAATTAAGTTATGTGTAATATAACTTATGGTAGACCTGCACTGCCCATACTTATTACCATTCATGTTTGGACATCTAAAAAAAATGAAGTAAACAACATTAAATACACATAAAATCACATTTCTTATCATCCTGTTCTGCTCACTGCCACTCATGCCCTGAATCATAATTCCTTCTCTTTTAATCAAAACTTAATATTTCTCATTTTTCATATTCCTGCACATCAAAAAACGAAATTGCTTTTTCACTGAAAGACTTGTATGGACAATCAAAGAGATCGGACTCGCTCTGGTGCTTGGCGGGGGACATGCTCATACATGCAATAAACAGGATTACGGAGTCTGAGATGGTCTGGTCTTTGGAGAACAGAGGGTATTTAAGAGGCATACTCACAGACATGCAAAGACTGCCATAAACGGCACTCTGTGTTAATGGATGGTATAGGAGTCAGGCTACAGTGCCACTTATTTCCTTACGCCTGATTTAGACTTGCTGTGACTCCTTCTATGATGTAACCTATGTAAGTGGATAACATTATTTCTGGCATTTGTTCTTGTAGCGTGTTCTGTGTGTGGAGCATTTTGTGTTAAATAACTTGTGGTTGTATTCTGGTGTTTTACATGTGGTACCAGCCATAACAGAAACAAATAAAATATCAGGACTTTGTTTCCTCCTGGGTCACCCACTCCTTTGTTTGTTATGGTCAGTATTTCCTCAGTTTTTCCAGTCCGGTACCTAAAGGTGCTTTGTAGCAGTTGAGTTTACATAGCTGCTCTACACTGGCACATGACACTGAAGAAGATAACAGTGGAGGAATGATCTCCTTAAACTTTGTAACATCACTGTCAGAAAGACATCTACTGTAATGAAATTTATTCCCTACTGCAAGGTAATACATTGTTGTAAATTTGAATGGTATTAAGAAATGATTAGACAAAACAGGGTTTTCAGGGAATACCATTAAATGTACAGTTGCTATGTCAAAACAAGATTCAGAGTGTGATTAGTGGTGTGTTAGTGGTGGGTGGGCTCAGTCCCATGCCAAGAATTTGCTAACAGTTTGGTCTTTCCATTTCAAATCAGCCAATTTTTAGAACACTTCTTGCTGGACCATCTCCAGTTTGCTTAAAAAAAATGTATGAGTCCTTATATTGATTGGTATATTGATTATTATTCCTTTAATTGAGGTGATGATCAGCATTCTCCCACTGCTAAATTCAAAAGCTGCAGTGTTTTCATCATGAAAACAGCCATGTGTGGGCATAAGAAACATTTCAATCCAATCCAGCCTTATTCTTGAGTTCCTAAAGTCTTGGAGGAATACAACACAGTCAGCAATGTCTTGGCCAGTCCAGGGGTTTTATAATACAGGAGTCATCTGAACACCAGGCATAAATATAGCCAAAGAGTTTTAAGAGATAACGTATAAGAGTGGACATTGTGTACTAAAGTTGCTCCCATGGTTACAGTTTCTAAATGCACCTGAATTGCCCTCCATTTGAGTCACAACCAGACCGATTAGCATTTATTCATGAGGCTGTGTAGATTACCACAGCCCCCCCTTTTTTTTTAACCATATGAGATCATTAGCATGTCTTTGGATTCAACACTTCCCTGAAAGATGAAGTGACAATCCAGCACAAAGAGCCTCACAGTAAAGTAATTAAAGCTTAGCCAAGGTGGTGCGTGCAATTAACAACAACTAGGCTCAGTCGTATCCCTGGGTGGTTCCTGACATGAAAGATAAACAAAAATAAACTCCCCTGGCCTCCCGGCTAGTACCTAGTTCTTGAAAAGAGCGCTGCTGAGGCTGCTTGACGTTCTCTGCAGGTTTCCCTGATGTAAGGTCAGCTCTGCTCTCTGACAGCCTGTGCCTAGACCACAAAGCTTTAGCGAGCCCTCTGCCTCCACAACATGTCAGCAATCAACGACAGGTTTGAAACTCTGTACACACATATGATAAGGTGTGTTTACCTGGGAAGTCAAATGCAATATCCAAGTGTTTTTGATCTAAGAAAAACATGCCAGATCTTGAATGTGGAAGACACTGTGCATGTCTTAAAATCATCTCATAGATAGAGCTATTTACAGTATATGAAAAGTCTTCAGTTTAACAATGTCTCTACACCTGCTCAATACATTAATGCTAATCCTTTGACAGGGACTGTGACCATCCCATGAGTAATTACATATCTCCCAACAATACAGTTGCTTTCAGTTCAGTCTGTTACAGCTTGTTTTTTAGTTTTATTGCTCCCAAACTTTTTTTTTTTTAGTCAAATGATCATAGTGATCTTATCGAGTTAACTCCTACATAGCTAGACCTTTCACTAAGGAGTAGGTGGAAACTAAAGTTTCAATACTGGTAGAGAAAAATACCAAATGGAAAGTAATAATGCTCTGTGTTTAGCAAAAGTATGAATAAGCAAATATTTGATAAGATGACTGTCCTTCACAAGAAAACAACCCCCACAGGTGATTTGTGCAAGCTCTTTTCATGGCTAAAGGTACCCATTCACCATCAATGTAACCTGTCATGGTTCGCTACTGGTCTGGAGGTCCTGTGCATGTTCCCACTAACCTTTTCCTTTAAGTAAACCAGCTGCAACATGCACGCTGGTAGAATTTTGAAACATAAGGTGTTGAGCTGACCAATTATATTTACATAAAGTTACTTCTATGTTATGCAAATTAGATGTAGCATGACCGCACAATTTCATCTGAATCCTGACTTAAGTCATGTCAGACAGTAGGAGTCAATAACTGATATGATCGTTTAGTTGGAGGACTTCTTCAGTATGTGGTAGCCCCTGCTGTGACTTTGAAGTTTAACTCTGAAGTTATTGCTCCCATATCCAATAAGAGCTTTTACACAGATAATTGCTTCAGTAGACCTAAAACGATGCCATTATGTACCCATGAGATTCTCAATGACATGGTGTGCATTTATTAAATCAATATCCTTCTGATGGGATTTGTGAGAGGCATTGTATAAAACAGTTGCCGTTTTGAGCACCACTCAGCCAGCATGATTTTTAGAAATCAATTCTCTGGCTCAAATGTTTCAGGAACTAAATAAATAACGTAAATAAGTAACTGACCCCACATACTAAGTAACAGATTCATTTTCAGTAAAAGATCTATCAAGTTCTGTGTTGAACTGACTCTCAAGTGTTTTCCATTTATTATGTTTTAGTGACTCAACAATCAGAACAGTGAGTTTGTGAAGTTCAAGAAGTTCAAGCAGTATCAAGCAGCAACACTGTCATCCTAACAAACAACAGCACAACTCTTAAGAATGCGTGAAATAAATATGATAATGAAATTTTCTTTTCCTCCTGAGACCCTGCATCCTCATATAACTTTCGTAATACGCAGCTTTACTGTGTTATGCTATAACACGAACCTGTTGTTGCCATGTGAGTTTTTTATGAATGTAACAATTAAGTAATTAGGTAATACTAATCCCAAGTAGCTAGGAAAAATTAAAAATGTATCCCAAACAAGAGATCAGGTCTAAGAAATTTTTGATTATTTTTATATTAAATACGGCTAAAATGTAAAAAGTTAGTCATCAGTCTACTCTTGGCTCTTTATTACCTCAATGAAAGCGCTGATTTCCTCATCATGGTCCTCTCAGACATACCAACCTTCTGGTGTTCAAAGCTTCTGTTTGTTAGAGGCAGCCAATCAGAATAAGGGAAAGATATTCCTGAAGAGAGAGGTCCTAAAACAATTTGTTTCAGAAAGTGTCATATTCACTAAACCCTGGGCAGATAACTAGTTTCTCAAGGACAGACAATTAACCTAACATCCATGTTTTTGGACTGTGGAAGGAAGCTGGAGTACCTGGAGGAATCCACAGTAAGAAAGGCATCATCCAAAAAGCATGTTTGAACTCAGAGCCTTCTTGCTGTGAGGTAAGAGTGTTAACAACTGCACTAATGTGCCACCAAATCCCCTGACCTTAAAGTTTAAAGTACTATAAATCCTTTCCGGTCTCTCGCTGATTCAAATGCCCATTTCTAATAAAGTCAAAATGCAATAAAATAAATATTTCATTCACAATTTTTATAGTGTTATTTGTTGCAGTTGAAGTGATGACAAGTGGGTTTCAGTTTATATCATCACTGCATAATAATACCATAGATAATTCACAAAGAAAAAACACAGATATTTGTTTTTTTCCACTCTTTGTATGGTTTTCCAACCCCACCCAAGTGAGCTGTGAAACTGCAGTCACTTTTGATATGGAAATTGAACAGCATATATTTTAGGTCGTATATTTTAGTCCTGTGAGATTTTACCCCACTATTCAGTGGTCACGTCGAAAAGATGAAATATTTAGTAAACACTGACATTTCTGCCATGCAGCTCTTTGATCTGCGTTGAAATGCCAGAGGCAACATTGATAGGGTACTCTTTCTTATTACCGAGTACTTTTATAAACTATATTTGGATGTGAATGACGGATGCAGAGTGTTGGACTCATCTTGCACTTGGAAAGTGTCCGATTTCAGAAAGAGTAGATGTGATGACGAGTTTGTTGTCAAACAGAGACATCCAACAAAGCCCAATCATCAAGAGAAAAAAAAACCTCTCCAACCCTGACAATTTTATACAAAAAACCTTCAACATCCTCATTGTGACATTAATAGCAGCAATTAAATTTATATTACTGGAGTTAGCCACATTATGTTTGCTATTCAGGCCAACGGAAAATAAAGGGATTATGGGGGCACTTTCAAATTTCCTGTTGTGCTTTGTGTGGTTTATTTGAGCCACTGAAAACTCAAACTTTGGTGATATGATTGCTTATTTGATCCGCAGGATTAGCACACATCTTTATCAGTGATGGAAAGTAAATACATTTACTCCTATGCTGTGGATGAGGTCATTATGAGGAACACTGAATTTCCAGTTCCTCTCAGCTCTGAAGAGCTTTTTAATACCTCCCAGCTAATACTGTGGCTATATCCAAGTGTCTGAAAAATGAAGCCAATGTAGAAATTATAAAAGCTACAATTCTTTGAATGGCCACCACATAAGACTGTCTCTGGCCCTCACAGACCTCAAAGTATGGTAGAAATAAGCATGCCTACAATTACCTTAACATGGTTTGGTATCTATAGTTGATTTCCCCCTCATGACAACTGTATGGTTTTTTTTTTTCAAACATATTTATATAATATTTTTCTGATAACACACCAATTTAAATGTTATTTAGGCCAAAGGTTAGAAGTATGTAAGCTTTGACTGAAGGTTGGTGCAGGTAGGGGTGGTCCAGCTACCTGCTACCTGTAGATAGGTTTTTGTGTGGAATGCATCACCAGAGTGGATGCAGCTTGCTACACTCAGCTGCTATCCTTGGCTAATAACTCAACAGTTTACCTTCACATTTACCAGTAAACGTGACAAATATACTACTTCATATCACTATATCATAGCACTTCTTCTTGTCCAATATAACATGAATAATATGCTTTTGTGTTTGGAACTTCACTTGTATTGATCATTTTTGAGTGGAAATGGGCAATATATTTTCTTCTGTATAGTTTTTTTTTTTCTCATAACATCTGTGGTCTGACAGTGACCACTGCATCAAGCTGCTGATGGACTTGTGAATGTCATTAGCTGAGTGAGTACTCCCTCGCTGCACAGAGAGTGCCTCAGTGGTGAGGCAGTTCTTAACCTTTGGGGGTCATTATAGACAAATAAAAGCTCATTTTGATCCTATAAGTAATGTCTTATATGAAATATTCAAGGATCCAAGCCTTTGCCAATTAGTCAGACTGTAGGTGGTCGATAATGCTGGTATGACTGCATTCATTGTGGATAAATGTGACCATCATCCTGTTGAGTACAAGGCTGCTGTCTGTGTTTGTGACAGGGTAGGAGGGAGCCTTTAGTGTAAAAAGTACATCTCGCAAATGGTCCAATGAGTCATTCAATGATGCAAAAGTACCATTTCATTCTGTGCAATTTAAGATTTTAGAGTCACATATGAACATATTTAATAGTTTTGAATTGTCATTTCAATGTGACACATTGCTAAAAAACTAAACAAATAAAATAGCAGCTGAAAAACATCCCTGAACTTTGCAGTGATTACCTGATTAAAGTGTTAAGTCAAATGTCCCATGTAGTTGGATTGGATATTAAGTCTTTAACTTCCCAGGTCTCTAGTATAAAGTCCAGTTGATGTGCCACTGTGAACACAGAAAAGGTTAATTGTTGGGTAGTTGCACAGCTAGTGAGTGCTTGTCCTGAGTTTTCAGGGAGCTCCTCATCTATAACAAGTGGCGTATTCCCAGTAGTGAGAACTCCACTGCTGTGCTGGAAAACTTTTAACGATGTCCTCCCAACATTTTCTGGAGTTTGTGTCTGAAAATGACTTTAGTTGTCATCCATTTGGAATCTTTTCTGTCCATTTCACACCCTTTTATGCCCCAGTCACACAGGCTCAGTAACTTATTGGAAGCCACTGGTTGCCCAAAACCTCCTTGTAATTGCTTTGGTTGCTAGCAGATTGCCACCGTCACCTATAGTTTGCATGAAAGACACTGAGTCCCATGCAAACACTGGCCAACTACTTCCCAAGTGATAGTGAAACTGTAACCGTAAACAGACTGTTTTCCTTTAAGGTAAAAGGTGCTCTTTTTAAAACATATTGGCTGCAGCAGTAAGGGAACTTTTACTTTAAAGGCAGATGTTCTTCAGTCCCAGTATGCAATGCACTTTATTGACTTTCGCTACTGCTTGGGGAGTAGTTAGCCAGTGTTTAACAAAACAACAACATTTAGAAAAATCTGCATCATCTGGTTGGGGAATACAAATTTTTCTCAGTAGAAGTTTCCAGGAACTACCAGCAGTGTTTGGTTGCTGTTAAAATACACATTCTCAACAGTACCCGGTGCACCTAAAACCCTCACAGATGTGCAGTTACCTAAAAACTCTTAAAAATACCATAAAGTCAAAAGGAGCTGTAAATGATGGTTTAAAACATGATTTATAGCTTTTTTTAAATGGACAGTTTACACTCAGTGGGATCAGTGTAAGTGGCTTCTAACACCAGTTATACAAGTGCACAGTTTTGCACCTTTTCCTAGAGATTTAATACTTTTGCATGCTTTATTCTACATTACACTAAGTCAAACCTTTCTCTCCCCTCCCAAAACAGTTGGTGTTACTGTTACTTCATAAACTGAAGTAGAAGTAATACATAAAAAATAAAATAAAATTTAGATTTGTTTAAAGCACGCTGATTAAGTAACAATGCCCTTCACAGACTAATCCTGTAATATACTTTGCTCAAGTTCTTCTGGCTGTGAAAGTCGCACTTGCTATTGTTAAGAAAAGTGTCTAATCTTCCCACCGTATCCCTGAAGTCACCTCAGTTGGTGCAGGCTGGAGCAGGTAATACTGTGTGACAGCTGAAGCTGAGGGATTGGTGACGGTGACTTTGACGTGGGAAAATATCGTGCCACTGCTGAGATTAAACAGCAGCTGAATCAATGGGGAGTTTGCCTTATGAATATTGCATGAGGGGCGTGCTCCCGACAACTCTCTTCAAAGCCCTCAAAGAGGAAGCACAAACAAGGTATATTCAGCTGGAGGTCAGCTTGTTGGCCTTTGGACAAGAGCATAAAGAGGGAATCAGACAAGGGATTGATGCAAGGACACAAAGAGTTACATCCTTGCGATCAACGTGACATGGGTATGCATTATAAAAGTTAAAATAAGTCATTTACTTCCCTTTTCTCTATTGAAGACAACTTTTCAAAACTCTCATTTTCTACACTTGTAATATCTAAACTGAATTCAGTGTCTGTGGACCTTTCAAGGTGATGGTTAAGTAAAAGGAACAAAAGTGACAAAGAAAACTTTTGTTCAGACAGAGGCAGTTTTAATGACAGATTTGTGGCACTACAGCTCTAATAATCAATTATCTATCCACAGTGCGGTCTCTGCAGAAAGTTTTCATCTCTGCCCACAACTATCCATTATAATCACAGTGTACCAACACAGACTGAAGTTTATGTAATACATCACAGCAGGAATGTGAAAAGGCAAACCAGTCAAGGTCACCAAAAACAAGGTTCTCCCATGCAGTTGATTTTCATTTAAACCACAAAACATGCAACAAATATTTGATAAAAATTAACTTTGATAAGTTATTCAAACTATAACGGGACCACGTGGTAAGTTGTGAATGGTAAATTGTGACTGAAATGGTAAGAAAACTTTTCCATACTAGAGATGGATATCTGCAGTGTGGGCATCAAACAAAATCTCTGTCAGAACCAGGCTTTTATCACAATCCATAATATACGTCATGGATAGTATTTTTTCTGGTCGAATGAGGTCAGATTTTTGGACATTTTTCACCTTAAAAAAAAAATGTCACTGTAAATGTAAATGTCACTGTCTGATGTATGAGTTAGGCTGCCTACAATATGCTTTAAGCAGAGTCCCCCAGAATAAAGAAACAAATGTAAAAAAATATAGGATCTGCTGTTGCCTCTGTGGCAAAGGAGTTTTGGGCCGAGCCCAGACCTGTCTTGTTCCTCGACACACTGGTCATGGCAGTGTGGGGAACAGAGCTAACTGTCATGGACCCTGAGCTTTGTGTCTGAGTTTTTTGTATTAATTTCTGGGTTTGGGACAAGTTTAATTGTTTTGCTTTATATGTAGAAGATATTTTCTGGATGGCTTCTTTTTTTATGATTAGAGACTCAATTTAGACTTTAGATTTCATAGTTTTAGCTTTTGCTACCTTTCGCAATCAAGTTTCCATTTGTGGTTATAGTTGTAGTTTATATTTAATTTTTTGAGTTTCAGTTTATCCTGACTTCCTTGTGTTTTTCTGTATCTTGTATTTAAGTCTCTGTCTCTGTTTTAGTCTTTATGTCTCTGTTATGTTACTTCCTGTTTGATTTTGTAGCTGTTTTTGTCTAACAGTGTTATCATGTTATCATCTAAGTTCATATCCAAATATCCTTGGACAAAATATTGATACCCAAGTTGCTCTCCAATGCATCTGTTCCAGTGTGAATGTAAGATATAATGCACACAACACAGTGTTTGTATGAATAGGTGTGGATGAATGAATGAGGCATGTTATATAAAGTGTTGAAGCCTCAGGTAGTGTAGAAAAGCTCTATAGAAGAACCAGTCCATTTACCATTTTTATGCTTGATTAGTTTCAGCCGTGTCTGGTTAACCTTATGTTTCCAATCTTCTTGATTACCTCTGGAGATCTGGATTCCCTGGCTTTGCTTTTTCATAAAGACTTGGATTTGGATTTTGTAACTCTCTGGACAATCAGCATTAAATGTTTACTTTGTATTTGACTTCTTCTCTCATAGGTCTGCAAAATTAATCACCATTCTACATTTTTAAAGCATGACCATCTGCTGGCAGTGCAGTACGGCAAAGGTCTGTGGCTCAGAATCCCTGATTATTTGGTGTGTGTGTGTTTTAGCATTTGCTTTCACATATTGGTTAAGTTTGGACACCAAAACCTACAAGTTAAAGAAAAGATTGTGGTTTATGTTAAAATATACTGTTACAGCTACAGTTATTATTTGTCCTTGTGGCACCACCTGAAATGACTAGTGGTATCATTCTTCTTAAAAGCACCTAGACAGAATTAAACTCAAATTAAGGTTAAAATGAGAACGCCAATATTCTAATATAATCATTATTTAAAAAAAAAAAAAAAAAAAAAAAAAAAAAATTTATT
>VUQG01002731.1:0-14167 GCA_015106755.1 Etia nguti
GCAATAAATGTCATGGTCCTGAGTCTGTTGACTCAGTGTTTTGTGTTTTCTTTATGCTTTTGTTTATTCTGATTATGTATTCCATTATGATTTGCCATTTGTTAGGTTTCTGTTCTGTGCCTGCCCTGATCCCACCTTCCATGTTCCCCGTCTGTCTATGATATCATCGTCAGTCTGCGTCTGTTAAGTTCCCTGTCTGTCGTGGGCTTCCTGTTTTATTTTCGTAGGTCTGTGTCTTATGTCAGTGTGTTCAGCTTTGTGCTCTCCCTGTCTCGTCAGTGTGATCAGCGTCAGCCGTGTCTCCCAGCTGCTTCCTCTCCACTCCGTTCACCTCTTGTATTTAGTGTCTGCGTCTTCCCCTACTCGTTGTCGCGTCGTTAAGGTCTGTTCTCCCTCACGTTGACTGTGTGTTCCGTCTGCTAGCCTGCCTGCCTGCTTAGTTTAGTTTTGTATTCTCAGTTTAGTTTAGTTTCTGCTCTGTCACGATCCAGCAATAAAGCTGTGTGTTTTTTGAGTTCACGTCTGCCTCCGAGTCCTGCATTTTGGGTCCTTTTCTCCCTGCCTGCCTGCACACAGCCATGACAATACCTTAGTGGCCCTAGTGATGGATAGAAATTGTTTTCTACATCATCAGGCTGTAAGGCTGTATGTCTTAGTATTTCTGTATGCTATAGTTGGTGGTATATTGTTATGGATTCATCAGACAAGATCTGATGGAGTTGCTTTAGTTTCCATCCATCCATCCATCCATCTGCTTCTTGTTTGTGTCTGGGTCACAGGATTAGCAGTTTAAGCAAAGACTGATGGAGTCTTTAATTGTTTTAATTCAGTTTGGAAGATAAGCAAAGTTTTGGACCATAAACTTAAATACCAACTCCTGAATAGTTAAACTGCTAAATAAGAAGAAAGTAAAAATAGACCTCTGCAGGCTCCAGTGTGGCACTGCTTTGCTTGACTCAGTGCTAGCAGGTCTACATGTTGTAGCTCTCCACTGCCACTTGGAGGCACTGCCAAAGCATCAAGCAGCTAAAGTTTGGCTACTCTTAAATTATGTTTGTGCCGCTGTTGGTTGTGTTACAGAGAAGATGAAGAGTTTCTTAGAAATAGTCTACTTGCTTGTTGGTGTGATTCCTATTATCCTTCTCTTTGGGTATTTTCAGTAAAGTGCAAATGGACACCAACACAGGACCATAAATCTGCTGTAAAAAAAAGTTGGTGCTAAGGAAATTCTTCACTAATCAGCAGCTGAAATTGGTTGAAAAATAGTTTTAAATGATTTCATATGTGTTGCTTTGGATTACAGTGTAAGCTAATAAGCTGATGAGGAAGAAACCACACTGCTGACATGTGCACTGCAGAAAGTCATTCAAGGATGAGAGCTCTCCCTCTCATTTTAGGACTAACAATTGGGTAGATTTTCCAAAACTTGCACGTTTCCTGTTGCTCTCTTTAAATCTACGCATTGGATTCAAATTCAAAACATGGATTTGAATCATTGTACTCTTACTCTTTTTCTGTTGTTGTTTGGAGGACATTATCTGCCACTGATTACAGAGGATTTGATTTGTATGTTTCCCAAATGGAATACATCTTAATATGAGCTCTGTTTAAAAGAAATGACAATGATTCCTTTGATCCACATTTAAAAACACATACTTTTCAGGCAGGCGGTACACAATATGTAACCCCGACGACTCCGAAAGCCAAGGTGACCACAGTACACAAAGAAAACTCAGGTATAATATCATGTATACCACATGTGTAACTGATATATTCAGCTCATTGTAATCAGAGGTGACAGAGGATTTTATAAACCCCCCCAAAATAAAGTAAATTGTCATGCTGTGTGGAATTTCCCTTGACGTCCACCAGCCCAAAATAATATTTTCCATAAGATTCATTTTCCCAATCATGCCGAGGAGAAATATTCTGGTACAGTATGTGTTGTTTCTAAAGAAATCACTGTACTATTGAAAGTTTCCATCTGTTACACTGTTGAAAGCTGCAGGCTAATGAAATCTTCAATCTGCTAATCTTTTCTAAGAATAAAATAAGGAATTATTCTATAGCACCACATCTGTTACCTGTCGTTGGATAAAAATCTCGTCCAGTTGCTGCATATTTATTTGCAAACCAGTGACTTCAAATTAAGGTGGAATGCTACTCCACTTTTCCAGAAAGAACTTTTTAATGACAATCGATGGTGGGAACTATTTCCTGTAGCAACTTTTCACACATGAAAGACAACTTGCTGTAGATCAGATTTATTGAGTGTGATAAAATTTCACAAGTCTAGAATGAAACAAAACAAATGTTATAAAATTAATAAAAATTAGGACTGAAAGTTTTGTAAGATTAGATTCATTATTTAAAAAAAATATAGGATGTAAAGAAAACAACATACTGAAGGGAAAGGTACAGGCTTTAACCATTTAATTTAACCATGTTACAGTATTCTTTGTCTTATCTTAAACCATCTTATCTTCTGTTAAAAATGACATCATTGCTGGATGTCATCACTTACAGTATTTTTTTTTTCACAGAAAACTTGTTTTTTTTTCTTCTTTTTTTCATTGCAGTGAGTTTCTCATCCAGGGCTCATAGATCAGGTCCTCCACCTGTTGTCTTCTCTTTCCTATCAGCTCCGATGTCCACTTGAGCCACAGGGCGTGTCTCAGGGGAAACGATGTTCATTTATTTCAGCTGCAGCCTTGCTTTTATTGATTTATTATTGATTTATTTTTTTATTTTTTTACATTCCCTTCTGGTGGAAACACTCTGGAAAGCTGTGCCTTTTTCTGACTTCCTCTTTGGACACAATTATTTCAGTTTCTTCAGTCAGACTTTCTGCTGTTTTCTTGCCCAAGAAATGCTTCTCTCTTACAACATTGTTACCATTTTCTCCACTTCACCTAGAGGTAAACATGTTTTCCTAAGTAAAGAAATGGGTGCGAGGCAGTATACAGGTAGCATGTTCGTTTTATGCAGACTGCAGATGGCTGTTGGTTCAGAATGATTTTGATTTCCTAACTTGTGTATGGTGGAAAGAACAGGTTCCCACCCTCATTATCAAGGACATTTGTGACAAAGACACATACATAGACTCACACTCTCTCTCTTTCTCTCAGATTCACACTCAGACTATAAGAAGATTTTTGATTTATGTATGTGTGTATTTTCTAATTTTTGGGTTCCAGGTGCTGTATGTTTGTTAAGGCCAAGCTGCATTAGAAATTATATATAAGAATCTATCATTTGTAATGCAGCTGACAAAGCTACAGAAAATAAGATGCGACTGTTTTTCTGTTGTTTAACAGACAACATGGACTGTCAGATATGTTTTTATACAATCAAACAGTATACATAATCAAATGCTCTTTCCAAAAAGATATTAGAAATTTGAAAACATGAATTCTCCAATGCATCCAATAAGATTAGTCAGTGTGTATTAATGAGAATTAATAGTGTAAAAACAACAGTTGAAGAGCCTTGCAGCTCAGGAAGAAGCCCTCTGAGTTTTGGTATGCAGTGCAGTGATGTGTTTACACATATATAAACACACTTGGAAGATATTCGTTATGCAGTAACAGCTGTTCACCCCCAGCAAGGGTGAATAAAACATTACATAAACTCCAGTTTGTAACGCAGTGACCAGGGGTTTTTGTTGAGTTTCTGCTTGTGTGATATTTTCATGTAATGATTTTATAATTTGTTGAGTTGCAGTCAAGTTAAGAGGAAACCCTGTTAACTTGAAGGCAGGTGTTGTCGCTGCTTTTACTGAACACTGCAATGCAACGTCTGGAGGGTGTGGTTGTTATGAGATGTTGTCAGTAGGTAGTGTTGCAAGTTATTGGCTCTGGATGTGTTTTTCCTTCTGTTTTATGCTTTAGGATTGCTAGCTATTTTAAAAAAAATATAGTTTTGCCCACATACGCATTTTCTGCTGCATACAGTTTTAGCTACTTTCTCACTTGTTTAAATGAATTTACAAAACTAGTTTTTCGGTGTCAGAACCACAACTAAATGAACTTTAAAAAAAAATGTTCATCAATCTTTGATGCAAAAGACTCATTAAGAAAAAAATAAGAAGAAAGAACGCTAGAAGTGAGCTCTTGCACAGACATGTCATTGAAATGGTGGTAAAGATCAACACGACCCCACACTTGTGTCATCAACCCAGCTACACCAGCCGTGCCAGGTTACAAAAATTGAGAGGTGCAGGCGATCCAGAATAAAACAAAACTGCAATCCCATCTAAAAAAGTTCTGCACAGTCTCGGTTAAATTCATTCAGGTATATATAATAATATTAAGTGCATAGAATTGGTAGATGGCTTGAGCTGTTTTCCTAGCAAGAGACAGAGTTACAGATGTAAAATGGTCAAAGTTGTAAAGTCCCGTCTGTGGGCATTACACACTGCTGTGCAGTGTTTGGCATCCGATAAGCCTTTTAACGCCACTAAGGCCGCTACTTCAACTGGACTTCCTGGATCATATTTCGTTGTCTCACCGGTACCTTAAACCACACCACCACTAACCCAGCCCCCTGCACTAACCCAGCCCCCTGCAGTTTTTTAATCCAGCCCCGTTTAATCGGTATCTTTTTAATAATAAGAGGTCTAGTTAGAAAAATTTATACAAGCAAAGTAGTGTTTTCGTTCTGGCGAGGAAGGTCTTAAAAGATTTTGAAATCCCATCTCAGAAACACTGTCCAAATGTCAAAGACACAGATACGCTGACACTTGCAAAGCGTCCAAAATTAGATTTATGATGTTTTCTAGCGTTTCCCCCTTTGAACTGGCACACCAACACATATTTGCAAAAGTAATTTCATATCTGTCATACAAATGCTCTTAGACAGATTTATTTTTTTCACAAAGCCAGATAATAACTGCTCACCTCCTCCCTCATTTCTTTCCTATGAATTCCATGGACCACCTGCATGACCACAATCCAAAAACAAGACACTGGAAGCACATGGGTAGATTACTGTGAGAGTAATGCCTAGTCATTAGCCACTAATCACCATCATTTAATAGTGAAATTCTTGTTATTCCTAAATGAGGCTTGATAAGAAATTTGTTAATTGACAGGAAACTCAAAATCTCAGCGGTCCCGTCCATATGCTTTACTGAAGTCTTACTTACTGAAGTCTCCGTGACTGTGTGTGTTGCTTTAGCTACTGGATGGGGTAACCCCAGTCACTTGCCTCCTCAACACCTGTGTTTACTTTGGGGCCTCAGTCCCCATGACCCAGCAGCAATCCTTCACTCACTCAGAAGATGAAGTGAGCTTCTAGCCTCCAAATATGTGCTGTCCATGCACTTTTACCACTGTGTGATTCCTCCAAGACTTTCATAATGGGGTACAGGCCAAATGACTAGTATAAATTACAATTCTGGTCCAAATTCTAGTAAAGTTAAACATTTAGATCCTGTTCTGTTTTACCATAATGTCAAGTTAATCTAAGAGCAGAAATTGCCTGTTTGTCTGTGCTTGTTGTGGATGTTAAGGCTTTCTTAAAGTGTTTTGGGAATAGAAAGTGAATTTGAGGAGCCATTAATGTAGAATATAACTGAACCTGTCTGCTCTTTGGACAGTGAAGCAGACAGAACTGGATTCAAGATGAAAGAAACAGATTTATTACCAACTCACAGGTGTCTACAGGAAAGTTTGGGATCATTACTTCCTTTCACATTGCCTGCAAAGATCCAAGTACTGAACCTCAGTACACTGTTTGGTTCTGTTATGTGTCAAGTAGTTTTATAAGTGGTCAAGTAGACCTACTAAAAGAATCGACCACATATTCACTCAGATCCATAATTGAGAAAGATTCAGTGACTTCTCCTACAAAAGTAAAAGATTATACCTAATTTAAATTTGGTGAGTGTCCCCTTTGAGGTTATTTCATCTCTGGACCACTTCTAGCACTGCTGAAGTTTTAGATTTTCTGTGAATTTTCTGTTCTGACCACTTGTATTTGTGCATTAGCAATTGTTATTCACACAGAAAGCAAACATCAGCTTTTGTGTCCCAAATTTCATGCTGACGCTAATCAGTGGTAGTTCCCACAACAGTCTTGTGCTAAAGAACCCGCAATGTCCAACCCACAAAGCATTGCCTGAGGTCAGGAGCATAACTAGGAAAATGCTGGTCCTTATTTAAGTATTCCTTGGGTTGTGGGTTGAAATCTATTCCTCACAACCAGGTAATTCTCTCCGTGCTCATAGCACATAAGAAAGTCTGATGTTTTTTGGCCACACCAGCACAGATAACCAGCAGAATGAGACATGCCTTTGTCTGCTTTGCCAAGATCCAAATAAAGTTTAAAGATGCTGCTTCGGCAAAATGGAGACCAGCTCACATCAGAGGTAAAATATAGTGCACAAGTGCCCAGAAACATTTTGACACTGAATAATGGAAGTATTTTCTAAATATCCAGTGTTGGTTAAAAGTTCCAAATAGATTGATGAGCCCATGTCAAGATGTGGTTCGGTGCTGATTAGTACGAATTTTCTGTTGGATATAAAACTTGACACCCATATAAGCACTAATATCAAAGAATTGAAAATAACACCTAGGTGTTATTTTTAGCTATTTTATTAGATAGATAGATAGAACTTTATTAATCGCTTGGTTCCAGTAGCAGAACACCAAAATAAATGTTTCTTTTATTGTAATAATCCTAATATGTTTGTCTAAAATAGGTCTCTCTTGTAAGTGAGACATTAAGTCTCAGTCGGACTACCTGTATAAATAAAGGCTAAAAAATCAAACCCACAAAATAAACAACAAATAGCTACATGGTACAGACCATCCAAGAAGTTGTGCTCCAGTTTCAGTCAGTGAAATTCTACCCTTTTATTAGTGAGTTACTTAGCAATGATTAGCAGGTATGTGCGTCTGTGCTTTCAACCCATTCCATTTATAAATTCAGATTGCTAACCAATCCCTATGCTGTTAATGGATTACTTAGCGCTCCACCATCTCGTCCAAATACTGTCAATTCTTGCAAAAAAGATTTAAAAAATGGCAAAAATGCTTACTTTGGTCTATTTAAAAACTAAATATTGTTTGAGTTGATTAATGGACATTTTTAATGGATCAATTTGTCCCACAATGCACTGTTAGGAAATGGGCTTTGATGATATGACTACAAATAAAGATGAAACTGCATAAATATAAAGTTGAATTTAGGTCACAAAGTAAAAATAATCATAGATCAGTTCCACGTTATAATTGAAATACTTAAATCAACACTACTTGCGAAAAATTGGACACATAATGCACTCATGGGAAATCTGTCGAGAATTTCAGATTTTTTTTGTTTTTCACTGTTCCAGAAAACTAAAGTAACACCGGAGTTGCATGTTCTACTCTATTGTAGCTTATTTAAAGGCTGTTATACTTTTTTTTTTTAAACATTCTTTCTTCTTCATGTTTTAACCACAACTGAGAAGTGACCAATGGCCTGTTTACTGCCTTTAAGATGTTAACTTGGTGTGGATCTGATGAATGTTTTGCACAGTCGCTTCTGGATGCGTGCCAAAGTTCTGCTGCTCGTACTGCAGTGTTAACTGTTCAAATATTAGTGCCAGTGTTTTTTCAGGTGTGGATACATTTGTGTGCGCCAGAAACAAGTCTCCATGGAAACAGGCTGGCCTAAGTGTAAAAAGCTGCCAGTATCATATAAAGTCATTGAACTCAGATATGATTAATAGCATCTTGCTGGAACCTTCTGCTGATTTTTGTACCTTTTTAAGATGTATTTTAGAATAAAAACACTGACTTATTAACAACTTAATTTGATACCTCCCGTTAAGAATTAATATGTGGAAGTGCTGTGGACAACATACTAGATGCTGGCTTGAGTCTGTGGGATTATGCTTACAAATTGACAGGAAAGTCATGCAGACAGAGACATGAAATTTCTCTCTTCTTCAATGTCAAAGGAGATAAAAAAACAAATCAACGGCCAATTTTTAATTCACTCGTTCTTCATAGTGTTTGATTATTTGCTCATGTTAGAGCAGAAGGGGGTCAGACTGCCCTGTAGCAACACGAAGGTGAAGGTGAAAAGCTTCCATAAAGAACCTTTAAGGCTTCATGTGACTTTTTTCAGGTTAAGAGAAACATTTCAAACCGTTTGAGTGTTGTCTTTTCCAGGACACTGGCAAGTGCAGGAAAAGAACTCAAAGATAACTTCCTGAAAGCCCTGGCAGAGCGAGAGGAGGCCAACCGCTGTGGGAAAATGACTGTGAGTACATTATTACAGCACTCCAATTGCTACGTAATGGGATTCCCCTCAAATATTTCTGCAATTCCATTAGGATGGGAACAAAATCCATACTGTGTCAAGTTGAGTGGAAATGCCCTCCCCAGTTCCTTCCCAAATACCATGAGACCCGGCTGCCTACCCTTCTCTGATCCATAAAACTTTGTTTACAAAAACTCAAACTACCTAGTCCCAAGTTTGCTTTTTGGATTGAACCACTAAGATAGTTTCTAAGGGGGCCTCACCTGTGGGGCTGTGGTGCCAGCTTGAAGTTATATAAACTTTTAGTGGAACACGCTCAGCTCAGTATTTCATCTGACATTGCACAATAAAACGGAATGATTAGTTTTGCTATTGAAGTCAGCGAAGCTGTTTTCATCTCCTTTTGCAGATAACCAGTAAATTTAGTCTTGGACTAAAGTGGACCTTGGAGAACCTTTTACCTGTAAAGATTATCCTGAGATGTGTACTAATCACACCGAGTTTAAGGCCCAGATGTATTGTTAGTCAAATGCGATGGAAGTGAACGCCTTGAGTTGAAGAGTCATAAAACTGCATTCTTGTTTTGTGCCGAAGGTTGAGTTGGATTTTTGGAATTCATTTGAAAGGTTGTCTCATGATGTCTGCATCGTTTTTCACACATCTTTCCTGGTGAATCCTGGTTGAAGAGATTAAGAGCCAGATTTGCTAACTGACTCTGCCAACTGCAAAACCCTCTTTTGACATTACAAAAACTACTGTTAGGATTTATTAGAAGAGACTCTTTATCAGATTTGCCACTGAGCGGCATAGATACAGATATTTTTGTGGCTGACGTTATTGCATATGTATTTCTAGGAGTTTCTCTTTCACAGGGCAAAATGTGGGAAGGAGAGTATTTAAATAAATCATATAACTATGGTTTAATAATGTTTGAAACTGGCATTTTACTGCATATTGCACTGAATTTAATTCAGAAAAAAAGCACTTCCTATTTAGGCCTGATGTGGCCGATTTTGTGCGGATGGATCGTTCAATGCTGTGACTTTGTATTCATCGTGAATGTTTAGAGCTGAGCCCCACATACTTCTGGTCCTCAAAAATGCCGGTCTTCTGATTAAACAGTGCTGTTAATAATATTTTGTGAATTTGCCCTTATATCAAAAATGCATTCTTCTATAGCTGCCTCTAATCAGGCTGAATTGCTGTGCTGTGTCCAGACTGAAACATATCTGTAAACCCTGAGCTTACAAAGAGTTATTTTGATTAGTACAATACTTGCTCCCTCCCTTAGAAGGTCTCCTAATTTTCGATCCACTAATTTGTGCTGCTCTTGGTAGGTTGTGATGACCATTATTGAATTGAAACTTCCTGCATGTTTTTGTTTATAAATTTCAAATCCCATCATCACATTTTTGCAATCGTCCTGCTTAGAGAATCTGGTTCTAAACCAGAATCTGAAGACGACAATGATGTTAAGAATGAAGATGTGTTGTATTTTATTTCTGTAGTCTCTGATGTTTCTGTTTTTTAAAAAAAAGTTCATTAAACTGTGTTCAAAAACCCAGTTTTAATGTTTTTATACCCAACTTTATTGGTTTCTTGCATTTGTTTTTCTCCCCTCAGTATATTCTTTCATATCCTAATACGTAACTGTTCTTTTGATGCATTGGTCCATATTCATTTAGACTGAGCCTTCAAAATAACTGCCCAAATAACTATCTAGAGGTGTTACCATGTCACCAAGATGGTTTCTAAGTGGCAGGACTTGCTTCTTATGACTGTGATTTTCTGGGTTTTACTTACCCATCTGTCCAGTCTCAGACATAGCTGTTGAGTGAGATGTTTTTGGATCACAGGCAAAACCTGTATGCTTAATTAAACCTAGATGCACTAGGGAAAGATTTCAGCTCGTGACCATGAAGCTGACTATTTTCATTGCAAACAGTTACTTTTACCATAATTCTCAGTCTTTGCTTATATGATGAAAGGAATGTGGACCATTTGAGGGCATGTACACTGCATTGTTCTGCAGGGACAGTTAGTGTTGATAGACTTCAAATGATTCACTTCCAAGATGCTGGAGTGACAAAAAGGAGTTTTGTTTGACCTCCATTTACCTGCCCCTGTGGGCTTTGCAATTATGAGATCACATGAAGTGCATGGAGGGGAGTAGGAGTAGTAACACCAAAAGCTTCCCTGCTGGATGTTAACAGAGCAAACCCTACCATGTAAAAGCCCCCACTCCTCTTTCTTTTATCCCTTAATAACTTAAGCCAACTTTTTTCTTACAGAGAAACATCCAGTAAAAATGTATTATTTCTTCCTGCATGCAGAAAACAGAGTCATAAAAAAACAAGCAAAATGTTACAGTTTACATCCCTACCCCTGTTTTGCTGACATAATATTTTCCCACCTCTTCTTATTTTTCACCTTTTAAGAGTTCCCTTTGCTGAAAAATTGGATTGGGAAGATGTTTATTTTCCTGTGAGCTCCTTTCTGCTTAAAATTGAACCCACATTGGTGCGTTTAATACTCCTCCTCTTTTGAAACTGTTTATGTAACAGGTAATCTTAATGCAGTTTGACGAAGCTTGACCTCATTGGTATATTTACATTACACAGATGTGTTCCAGGGACAACATTTGCACATGTGTCGACACAAAGTAAAACATATGTTGAGGCTAGTTTCATACATAGCTTCAGACTCGTATTGTACCGTATGTATTGTTTATAATACATTCGTTGTAATCTGTCAGTAAGCACTGATCCCAGTGTTATTTATAAATACCATGCATGCTGTATTTCCAAACTAACGTGTGCAAAACCCCCCCGAAAAGACAAAAATGCAGTCATGCTGCATGAAGAATTTGGGCTCAGTTTAAATTTCTTTCCTCTTCTCTCAGTTACACCTAAAGTCCTTTCATTGAAAGTGTAAAGCTACACCTGTTTGTCTTCGATAAGGTTCCATAGTAAGACCACCCGGCATCATAAAATGTCTCTCACACTGTTTAAAGTTAGCTTTTGGAAGGACTAGATTTAAGCTTCCTACCTGCTATGCACCTCAAACCTGAAGATCAGTCCCTCTAATGCATTCCAGGTCCTCATGTCTTCATTTTCTTACTGTGCTCTAATGCAAAGCAGTTCTCATCCAACATGTGTTTTTACTTTTTATTTTCTTTTTTCTTTGTGTTTGCACATTATTATTATTTGAAGCATTTAATTTTAAGTGTGGTGCATGCTTTAAAAGACCCACAATTAAACACAGACACACTCAGACACTCCCAGCCTTTCTTCTTGGTCAAATGCACAGGATTAAGTTTTTTGCTTAAAAACTACCACATTTGAATTGAATTGAAATTAAATGATCAAATGACCTTATCTGTATGATGTGACATGGAAGTTTTACTGTTTTTCTTGTAAATCCATCTGGTGTCTCAAGTGTCACATACCAAATTTGCTATAAAGGATTTCATCACTGAAAGGCTGTGAGTAGAAAAAAAACATCCATTTTAGGTGCACAATGGACAAGAAAGCAGAGTTATAACTTTTCCTTTGTCTTCCTTTTATTGTCACACTCAGCCTTTCAACCTTTAAGATTGAAATTACACCTGTCAATTAATTCATACGATGGCTTATTCTGTCTCCTTTGTCCTTGCCCTAACAATGCCATTAAAAAAGATTGATAGCAGACATCACTCTTGATGAAAAGAACTCATCTTTCCTTTGTGTGCTGTGTCACTGCACCCCTCCAGGAGTGTGACCTATTTAGTATTCGCAGTGTTGACTTTAATGTATTTTTTAAATTTAGTTGTTTCATAAGCATTCAGGTTGTAGTCAGCAGAAGGAGTCCTTTGCTAGCCGTCTGATCCGATGAACCTATAAGGCTTTCAGTGCCTTTGTTGTGCTATTGCTTCCCAGACTCTGTTGCGAAAGCTGCAGCACTGCCAAAAGTTAGACACAAACAAAAGCTGCACCTGGGCAGCTCTGACTTTATTTGCACTGGGTAAGAAGTTAAGGGTTTTATCAAATCCAGGTCACACCTGCACAGGATGCCTGAGGGTGTCCATTGTTGGGAGGTTCACGTTTGAAACTTAAGGTGTGCTGCCACCACCCACCCTGCTCCCTGTTTGTCTTCAGCTGTTTGTTGAAAGGCTCTGATGTTGCAATTTCACAGCCAATCTAACATTACCTATGTAAGAGCACAATTCTGTTATATATGAAGCAGGGAAGTTATTGACACTTCACAGGGTTATTTAGCCAAGACTGTGACAAAGAATATGTTATAGACGAATGAAGATAAAAATTAAAATGCAAATAAAAATTAAAATGCAAACTGAAAGGAGATCAGCAAATCTCTATAAAGCCTCTCTTAAGTAAAAAATTGTCAAGCTATGGTAAAATACATTACATTTTAATATTTGAGTGGAGAGTGGTGGTAATGTGTAACATTGTTTTTAAAAACTTTTTTGTAAAACATTTAGTAACAACAGTATCGTTAATTAACATTAACCTGTGGCAACTCGAGCACAATATGAAGCTTTTTATGGTTTTGTCCCGGAAAATCAGAGCTCAGTTAAATTGTGGTTGTGAATTCATAAAAAATAAAAAAAAGTTTATGACTGTTTCCCCTTGTTTGTCTGCTCTGAATGGGAAGTTACTCCTGATTATCCTCCTAACACCCCCCCCACCACACTCCCCTGCTGTTAAAGGCAAACCTGCCAACCCACTCATTCCCACTCCATCCTACCTCCTGCTGTCATCCCAATTATTCCTGTTAATTTATTTAACTTTGACTTCTGTTCAGTTTTCATGTTTCACTCTGTTCCAAAAGAAAGAAAAGTCAGTTGGACTGTCAACCGCCTTAGTTTGCTGGGTGATTCAGCTGTATTTCAGCAGTCCTGGCTGTACCCAGAACATTTTGACATGTTTATTTTAAATTAAACTTGAAATCTCTCTTCTCTGTAACTCTGGACCACTATATTCAAAAGTAGATTATTTTATATAGTCAATAGTTTATGGAGGTAAGTTGCAAAGTGGCTTGCAGTGTGTGCAAGCTAAAGTAGTTCATGTAGTATGATGGAATTTCTTTGTGTATCGTGATACAGCACACATAAAGCATACAGCACTAAAACATTAATGGTGAAGCAGGTGAGCAGTGTTCATCATGGAAAAAAAACCCAAAACAGGAGTAATTTTACTTTATCATCCTTTAAAAGGCACATTACAAAGATATGACATGTTCAACATGTAGTTTGCAACTGAGTAACATGATGAATCACTTATTCAGTTACAAAAATGTCTTCAAGTGACTGCAGAACATAATATACCCTGAAAGTAAACACCCACCGCCTTTAAGAAGCAATTAAATATATTTCTTATACTTTTAGTAAAGCCATCAGTCACTCCGTAACAGCAGGCAGCTTCATTCAAGAGTGCATTGGGCAAAATGCCTCACAATCAGATTGCAAGGTATGTTTGCTCTCAGATCATTTCCAAGCAGCAAGGCTGTCACAGAAGTCAGTGTCTTATGTAAGGACTTGCATAAAACTGAGAAAACTGATGGAAGTTGAGTAAACGAAGTAATAAAATAAATCAATCAATCAATCAATACAGCTACTTTGGTTCAGAAAATTTGGGCAGGGGTCATCTTGTTCATATTAAAACCATAAAAGTAATGTACATACTAAACACTGCCTGCTTGTCACCAATGATCATCCCTCAAATTAGATCCAGTTTTCCAATTCTAATATTTGCTAATGTTGCCTCAAACTGCACAACAGCATATCAGCTTGAATGAGTGGTTTAAGAATTGGCACTAATATCTTTGTTTTTTTGTTTTTGTTTTATTATTATTTTCTATTTTAAAGGGAAATTACAAGAAGGTAACAAAGATGTGGGAATTTGTACTGTTC
>VUQG01002731.1:14187-24225 GCA_015106755.1 Etia nguti
CTGCTTTTGTGTGTGTGGTGTGTGGGGGGGGGGGGGGGGGGTTCAGTGTACTCTGTGTACTTGTCTTTTCACACCTCTCACATCTCTGGCTTCCTTTAGTCTGGTGTGTTTGCAGAGGTTATTTGCTTGATTTTTTTTAACCATACATGTATGTGTTAAAATCATATTGTGCCAATACATACAGTTATTCTGCTGTTGAATAATGGATAATTGATTGATGTTGGTGTTGTATTATTTATCCCACTCTTTACATTTATTTTGCTTGGTGACAAAGTCAGCTCTCTAGAAAGAGTAAAACATTTCTTAGCTTGTGTTATGTTGTTTTTTATAAATGTTATCAGATTTATTTTCCTTTTTTGTTAGACTAATTTGGCTGTTTAGAAATTATTTTCAGTCTCACAGCCTTTCAGTTGTGGAATTCAGCTGGTTGGCCTGTGCAGCGTGTCTCATGCCCCGAGGGTACATCCTGCATAAAGGAAGTGTTTGTCTTTGGTCTGTGGGCCCAGCGAGTTCTGTATTGATAAGCTCCTGTCGCTATAGATAATAAGGTGGTCAGTCATGCAGCCCAGAGATCAAGTATAGCATTGAAATTAAAGAGGAATTCCCAGCCCTATTGCATTTCAAGCCGTGTGTGTGTCCCTGCTGCCCAGTCCCTTTGTCCTTGTCATGGGCAGTAAAAATAACAATGGCAAGTTTGATTTCAAAGCAGCAGGACCAAGGTGGACAGCCTTTAGAAAGGAAAGAGTCCTGCAGGGCTATCATATGACCTTGACTTGAATGGTGTCACAGAGTTGTGGGGAGGTGGGGATAAGGCCTCAGCAGTTTGCAACCATCTATCAAGTGGACAAAGAGGACATTTTGTCTGGAAAAGCAACCATTCTGATATTTGAGAATCACCTAATCAGGATCTATTTTCTTTTTCGTTCCACGGCTTGATTTTACCTGAGAGACACACAGAAATCTCTATATGATATACCCCAAATTACACAAAAAAATTATTTATTTATTTATTAGCTCTTAATTCACGCACCTACTCCTTTTTTTCTCTCCAGTTTTGCTGGGGCTACACTTTCTCACAGTTGCAGGTCTTGAGGAAAAGCATAACATTTAACTGTGAAATATTACTCTTGGCTGATTACAAGACACGGATTTCATGGCTAGTGTCTTAGTCTATAAAAAGAAAATGGATAGCCAGAGCATTATGTGTTATGTTAGTCAGTTCAGCCAACATGGCAGCTGTGCCCTGTCTCTCAATGCATTGTATCTGCCACTGGGGGATATAGAAAAGAATTTGGAAACTAAAGATCAAACTGGCCTCGTGTTTTATGCAATCATCTTTTAGAGTGTTTGATAAATGGCAATCGAACGATGCTAATAATAGATTGATCTGAATCATGCATATTTTAATTATTTGGACAGACTCTCCTCTAAGAGAGGAAAGCTTTTGACAGTAAATAGTTCCTTGAATGAAAGCACAATTAGTTGGTTGAACTTGCAAAAGCCAAATCCAACGAGAACATGCCATGGGCCATTTGGAAGCTGTTTCAGGGTGGATGAAAGGCTTGTTTACCCATTAAATCAAACATCACATCGCACATCAGATCTGTACAAGAATGCAAGTGGCACTTACATTGGCTCGCCTCTCTGTTTTGCCACTGAAAGCCTGGATGAGCCCCACTGTAATGATTTCTCCTGTTCCCCCTGCCTTCTGTGAACAGCTGCTATTGTCCAGAGACAACATCACCCCAAAATTGAGGCCCCTGGACCAATTTCAGAGCAAATGAAAACGGATACACTTAATCTAATCTCTCTGAATTTTTTCCCTTTTTTTGCGTCAGTTAAAGTAGATAATTTTTTTTCCAAAAACACTGGGATCACATTTGGGCTGTGGACCATCATCATTAAAAAAACATTTGCCACTGGGAAGATTGAGAGTCATCTTAAGCTGTCTACTTGGTATCCGAGGAAGTCTTGCATTAAGTACACACCATCTGGGTGCCTGAAGAAAATATGATATCACTTTGTCTTCAACGGCACACATATTTGGACACAGTTAAAGATTTATTCGAAGGCTGATAATTGAAAGGATTGCTTGGTTTTCTTAAGGTCTTGTGTTTTATCTTGTATAAATATCTCTTAAATCAGGACACCAACTGTAAATACACCAGCTTCCTCTATTTTGTATATTTCACAAAGTCTGAAGTTTAAGTTATGAAGGCAAATGTTTCCACCAAAACCATCAATCAGTACTTACTATCCATTATTTTTATGTGGTGTTTGGTGACGTTTGGCTCGGTTAACCGTTTAACAATTGCTTCTGGTAATATAAACAAAATGTATTCTTTGCCTTTTTAAAACATTGGATACAAGTTCACATCTAAATAGGATCCAAGTCACACAGCTGATATATTAATTACAAATTGTGCTGAACTGCTGCAGGTTTTTAACAGAAAGTGAAAAAGCGCCAAATTCAAGCAGCAGACATGAGCTTCCTCCATAGAATGTCTGGGCTCAGGCTTAAAGGTAAGATGAGGAGTTCTGTCATTTGAGAGGAGCTCAGAGTAGAGCCGCAACGTCGTCATATCAAAAGGAGACAGTTGAGGTGTCTCTGGCAGGATGCCCCCTGGATGCTTCCAGTGTGTGAATGTGTGTGTGAATGGGTGAATGACTGAATGTAGTGTGAAGCGCTTTGGGGTCCTTAGGGACTAAGTAAAGCGCTATACAAATGCAGGCCATTTACCATTTACCATTCCTAATGTAGGTGTGGTGAAGTGGCTTAGAATCACACTATTGTTTCTCTCTCTCTCTAATCAAATCCTAACCAATGGTATTGGTGATCACTGAGGGGGACCTTTTGAGCAACCTGAAGTTGAGTTGAGTTGACATGGGACATTTATTAAAATAGGACCGTTCCAGGAGGTGTTCTGGGCATGTCCATGTATATCTCTTGGCTGGGCTGTGAACACCTTGACATTCCCCTTGGACAAGCTGGAGGGGGTGGCTAGGGAGAGGGAGGTCATGGCTTCTCTGCTTAGGCTGCTGCCCCTGCGACCCAGCCGCAGATAAGCAGAAGAAGATGGATGGATCAGGGATTGATGGATGGATGAATAATATGGAATCCCTTGTTAAAGAGAGAGAGTTCACTTTGGCTGATTTTTCAAATAAGTTCTTCTGACATCACAAGTTTCTCTTGCACAAGCTTGAAGTAATTGTGATCTATCATTATTTACTGTCTCGTTATCATTTTCAGTCCTTTAATTTGTACATTCATTGGCTCATGAACCTTGGTATGTTTTTACTGGAACTCCCAACCATGTATTATGAAGATAGAGGGCTAACATCTTAAGGAGGGTCAAACATCTGCGTTAAATACTACCTCAAGGTTCCTGGCTTGTCCCTGGAGGAATGTGCACCTGCTGCAGCACAGGCAGGTTTTCTTAGACTCCTTGGGCTTAAAATCGACACTTTGTGATGCAGGGCCTATAATAAACCTGTTATGCTCTGAAATATAGTCACTAAAATACCTTTAAATCAGCAAGAGACGTCTAAGTGCAGCAAAAAAAAATCTTGCCTTAAATCTGTACTCTCAGTCACGTTCATTTTGAAATAACAAAATATTTAGTTTAAATGCAATGACGATGCAGCTGTATATTTAGCCCCTGTTTACATTTCCTCTCCATCCCATATCTCTTACATCATCCCTTTGGATTTTCCAGCAAAACAGTAATTAGACTATTACAGCTTGCATCTGGGCCCATCTTCTTCCTGGCCTCCTGTTCGGGATCTAAGCCAAAGGTGACTCACAGTCTGAACTCAACTTCTGGCACTAATCTTTAAGTAATTTTTTACTACTGTGAGAATTTTGAATAAAAGTTTGAATATAATTAATAATTGAGAGGAAGAGAAAGTTCAACATGTCTGAATCTGAACTATTCCAATAATCCAGAAAGACCCTTCTATGAAAGATGGAAAGCATCAGTGATCAGGGAGCAATGTGGATAATATTTTTCAGTCGTGAAAAGATGAAAATTTACAACTCCCGATCTAAAAAAACGACTCACCTGTTCTAAAAAATAAGAGGCAAAAGTATAGTGGTGTCTGCTGACATTAGCCAGTCTATTCATTATTTTACCTGCTTTAGTTCACAGAAAGTTTGATGTAATTCTAAAAGAATGATTATTGAAATCCATAGAATGCAAGTGTGATGGACTGGAACCACAGAATGTCACTTTTATTCATTCAAAATTAAATGTCAGTCAGTTAAAACAAGCTTTAGCAACCACGAGGAAATAATGAAGGCCAGGCAGAAAATGATTTGCACTCCAAACCATCTCAAATGACAGTTTGGAAATAAGCTGGATTTTGGTCAGTAGATGATAAAATGTTGGATTCCTCACGGTAAAGTTCTGGAAAAGTTGTATAAACTACACCTACTATTCCAACACGAGCAAGCTTTGAAAAAAATCCTTGATGGTACGATTACTTTCTGTATCATTTTAGGAAAACATGACTGATTTTCCATAGTGCACATGTCTTCAGAGGTGTCCAGTGGTTAAACGTGACTTACTGTTTTAGTGTTATGTGGTCAGTATGTCTAGAAATAAAGGTATATTATCATTTTTCATTTAGATGTTTAAAAAAAACAAAATCAGAGTTGGTGTGCAAACAGTTTTACATTTGATCCTTTAGGGACTTCCAGTATTCCCTAGCTAATCTTTTTGACTAATAAGGTAGCCCAGAAAGTGTTAAAGGAATCCATTTATGGTCCAAACATTGATACACAATCTGGGACTTAAGCTAAAGCTTATCTCTTCTTAGCAACATATGGAGCACATTCTTCAGAATCTTCTTTGTTTTATGACTACACACTGGACAGCTTTGGCTTTGTATTATTCCACCTGAGTAAATATTAGATGGCATCTCTCCTGCTCTCCTAGCAATAGTGCACATGTCTTCCAGAGGTGTCCAGTGCATGCTTCAGCCCCTGTACCTTCTCCCTTAGTCTTTGGTCCAGTAACTGTCTCATCGCTCCCTGCCATCTAGGAGCAAGTCCAGGAGTGTTTTTGATTCGTATCTTGAGAGATCAGCTGCTGTCGATGGACAGATTCTCATTGGGTCAATGTCAGTGTGTCTCTCTGTTTCCGGCACACATTCCCACTGAAATACCAAAGATTTGAGCTCATGTTTTTACTTTTGAGCTCCTAAAAGTCTTACAGGCCAAATTCTCAGCATATTTTCATGTCATTGTAATACATATTACATGTGTATGATGCTCTTGCCAGAGAGAAATACAGATGGTTAGAATATATTTACAAAATCTGGAGGTTTAAGTTAATTACATTTAAATCACCTTCTTTTAAAAATGGGGTATCTGTTGTCAACATCTGTTTTAATTCAAAGTGCATTCAGCTATATTACTTAATTTCTTAACCTGATGGTGGGGATAAAGGTTATTTTATCAACAACTCAAAACATTAACACTAGGCAGAAAAGACTCACGCAAAGAAGATAGTGTTATGGTGACTCACATTAATTACACAGGGCTTTAGACAAAGCGGATAAGATGAAAAATAAAATGTATATCATGGTTAAGAATTATCTGACACTTTAAGCTGCTATATTTTAAAAATAGGTGCTAAAACTGATAGATGTATTTGCATTAATGAGTCTTGTTGGAAGGTAAACAAGAGTGGAAAAAGTATACACCCTTATTTGTCCGAAAAGCAATATGTAACCCATTTATCTTATTCGAGATAACATGCTCCGAAGACTTGTTTGTCATGTATTTTGAATGCTTTAGAGTGGCTACGCTCAAATTGAAGCATTTTAAAGGATTTTCTTTTTTAGAACTTGGTGTGTCACAGAGTAGTGACATGAAAAAGAAACATTTTACTGGAGTTTACGCAGCCCTTCGAAAAAGAAGTACACTCTGCTTCCATAGGAATTAAGATGGTATGTAGCAGGCAGGTTCACATGCAGAGTTTTCTGGACTGAAGCGTTCAGGTGTGCGTCAATATGCAGCAGTTGCCTTAGAGAGGCAATTGTTGTGCCCATCCATCTGGTAAGGCTTATAAGGCCATTTCCAAGGAATATGAAGTCCATCATTCTAGAGCGAGAAAGAATATTCACCAGTGAAAAATGTTCAAGAGAGTTGCCAGTCTTCCCAGGAGTCGCTGTTCCAGTAAATTCACCTTAAGATCAAACCATGCAGTGCTGAAAGAAAGGCATAAGAGTTTAGACTCTACAGGGCTCAGTTAGCATGTTAAACATTAAAGTTCCTGACAGCACACTTACAAAAAGACTGAAAATGTATGGCTTGTTTTAAAGGGTTACCAAGAGAACCTTTCTTCTCTCTGAAAAGAACGTGGCAAAGCGACTTAAACCTGCAAACCACAAAACTTCAGAGCCACAAGACTGACTCTCAGATTTTATCAATGACTTTTAAGGCCCGGTCTGGGCTAGCAAACAGTGTATTTGAGATCCTCTGACAGTATACATGTCCAAGGGTGACCACACTTTTTCTGTTAAGGCATTCATTCTTTCAAACAATCTCCCTGAAAAGGTCAGATTGGCAAGTTCCTTCTTGTCTTTTAAAAGTCTTTCAAAGAATCTTATATATATGTGTATATTTTTTTTTCTTTTTTTTGGAGAGACAGAAAATGCCTGTTGTCTTTTATGCTTTATCTTCTCTTCCAAGCAATTTCAGTTTCAATTTTTTAGATTTTCCTTGATGTTATTTCACCTTTAGCTTGTCTTCCCAAAAAGTTGATTCTGTTCATCTAGACCAGGGGTGTCCAACTCCAGGCCTTGAGGGCCGGTGTCCTGCAGGTTTTAGATGTATCCTTGATCCAACACAGCTGATTTTAAATGGCTAAATTACCTCCTCAATATGTCTTGCATTTCTTCAGAAGTCTGGTAATGAACTAATCTTTTGAATCAGGTGTGCAGACCCAAGGTGATATCTAAAACCTGCAGGACACCGGCCCTTGAGGCCTGGAGTTCCTCACCCCTGATCTAGACGTAGCATTTTCAGTGGGAGAGACTGAAGAAGTCACTTGCATGAGTGATGAAATGTTTCATCCCACTGAAAACGTTACGTCCAGATGAACAGAATCAATTTTTGGGGATTTCCTTACATGGTTGATTGAGCAGGCATCAATTTAGCTTGTCTTAAATATTTTTGTTTTCAATGTTTTAAGTGATGCACTTTGTAACTTTATTATTTGAAGGTATGTTTTAAATGAAGTTTATTATTATTAATATTATTATGAATTTGTGCATTTTCAGCAGACAATCTGCAGAACAGAGGTGCAGTTTTGCAATTGTGGCATCACGTTTATTTATAGTGCCGCACAGGTTGAGAGACAAAGCCCACCTCTACACTGGTGGGCTTTGTTTAGTTGTTTTTAAATGTGCTGGTGATAGCACTACTTTTTTTCTCCAATAATTGTTGGAATCCAGAATCCTAATTTAAACTAAAATTCAATATACAACCTAGACCTAGGTAAGTGGCAGGGAAATGGATAGGTGGATTTTCCAAACCTGTGTCCTTAATGTGGGAGCAGAAGCTTGAATGAGCTGCCAGAAATGTCTTAGAAAGTATGTTTAAGAATCAAGTGGTGCATTTTCTGGTTGCAGTAACACAGTTTTTGTTTGAAATAAATACAAGAATTTGGACATTAGCATGAGACTGAACGGACTAAAAAAGCTCACACCTATCATCAGAAAAGCCAAAGAATATATCACACTGCTGTTCTCCCTTCATTTGATTCCAACACGGAAACTAGTCTAGCAAGTTGCTAAATAACAAAGTTTATTACAGGAGCCTACCACACACACACACACACACACACAGGAATAATTTACCAAAAACATTATATTACAAAAACTGAACATTTTCTACAAACAGTACATAGAGAGATCAGAACAGAAAAGAGACATCATAAGCAAGGATGTTTCTGTTCTTTTTGTTTGTGAATGACCCCTCCAATACAGTGACTAGCCAGTGCTTACAGAAGTGAATATGCATATATCCTCACATGGTTATTTAAGTTTTGTAATGAGTGCAGAAACAACAACAACAACAACAACAATATTATTAATAATAATAATGTCAGAAGAAAGAAATATATTATATATAGAGTGAAAGATGGCTGCTCCTCCCTGAGCCTGGTTCTTCAGGAGGTTTCTTCCTGATAAATAGTAGTTTTTCTTTCCCATTTCCAAAGCACATTCTCATAGGGAGTGATATCATGTTGGGCTTTTCTGTGTTTTCATTGTATTAATGTAGGGTCTTTACCTCAAAAACAGGTTCTTCCCTCACAAGCAGCTTTTTCCCCCGGGGCCATAATTTTATTGTACATGTAGAATGACAGTAAACGGCTATTCTATTCTCTTCTATTGTTGTGCTTGGCGCTATAAAAATAAAATTGAATTAAAAAACTGAATTGAATTCAAAGATAAATTTACACTACATTTTTCCTGCAGTTTTAATAGACAGCTACTTAGAGTGTATTCATTTAAAGCATTCTGAGGGAGGCTGTGGACACTGAGTGCAAGTGGACGCCTCCCACCTCCATTGCTGAGGCAGTTGTACATAGCTGCTCCCTACGTATTGCTGCCTGTCTCAGTGGGTAGCCCAGAAGCAGATGCCGGAACACCTCTGACGCTTTCTGTGTAATAAGCAGGAATTTAATACCAAGGTAGTGATAACTGATTAAAATGCATCAGGAAGTCTGGAATGAACTGGAAACACTTATGCATACATGGTTGTGGGGAGTCCTGGCGAAGCTTGAAATCTGAATCTTCTGTAGCCAGTTACCAAGACTATGTGAAGTACCCTCTGAAGATCTACTAGATGATGTGAATGCAGCACTACGGACGATACCTACCGCCACCATTAACAAGACTAACCCGCTGATCTACACCATGGAAGCAGTGATCAGTGAGATGCTTGGCTACAATATGAACAGCCACAAGGAGCAATGCCCTCCATGGAGAAGGAGACTAGAGGCCAAGATCAAGGTAGCACGGAGGGAGGTTTGCCAAATATCTGAGCTGCAGAAAGGTGCGATGAAGGAGGTGCCTAAGAAGTACAGCAAGCTGTCTGTACCTGAGGCCTTGTAAACTGCCAAGCAAAGACTCACAGCCTTGGCCAGCTGAAGAGGTACACCAGAAAGACGCAAGCCAGGAGAATAAACCAGCTGTTCTCCACAGAACCATCCAAGGTGTACTCTCAGTGGCAGGGGAACAACATGAGAACGGCACCACCAAGGCTGGAGAAGGTGCAATACTGGAAGAGCATATGGCAGAAAGACGCAACCCATAACAGCAATGCTCAGTGGCTAGTGAATCTAAGAACAGACCACAGCAACCTCCCTGAACAGGGTCCAGTAACCATCACCGTAGCAGACATCCAAAAAGGGTCTCCGGTATGAAGAGTTGGACAGCACCAGGTCCCGACATGGTTCACGCCTACTTGGCTGAAGAAGCTGACTGCGCTCCATGAGCGTCTGGCAACACAGATGAAACCAGCTGCTAGAGAGACACCCAGAATGGCTAACCGAAGGCCGGACAGTCCTGTTCCTCAAGGACCCCCAGAAGGGACCGGCCCCATCCAACTACATGCCAATAACCTGCCTTAGTACTACATGGAAGCTCCTGTCAGGCATCATAGCGGCTAAGATGAACCGGCATTTGGCTCAATACATGAGTGGGGCACACAAAGGAATTGGCAAGAATACCAGAGGTGCAAAAAACAAGCTACTGGTAGACCGAGCAGTCGCCCGAGACTGCAAAACCAGGCTGACCAACCTTTGCACTGCCTGGATTGATTACAAGAAGGCCTATGACTCGATGCCCCACACCTGGATCCTGGAATGCCTGGAACTGTACAAGATCAACAGGACCCTAACAAAGAGAGGGAAGGCAGTCAGAACTGAGGTGTTTCAAACTACCAGAAGGCAACATTGCAGACATCGAGAACAGCTACAAGTACCTGGGAATCCCACAGGCAAATGGGAACCACGAAGAGGCCGC
>VUQG01002732.1:16257-28552 GCA_015106755.1 Etia nguti
GGGGGGGGGGAAAACTTTAAAAAAAAAAAAAAAGGCTGCCCCCCCCCCCCACTCCTGTGACCTGACATGACATGACTGAAAAAATAGCCAGTAAACAGATTTAAATAACTGCACTCTGATGCTGGTCTTCACAGTTGCCTGTTTAATCTTAAACTAGTTGCACTTTTTAGTACAGCTCAGTAATAATGTAGTAATAGTGGTGTAATAAGGTGGAAGCTGATAGCAAATAGCAAGTTATTAACATATAATTACCCAGTAATAACAATGATAAGTGATATATCATTAATGGTTTTAGCTGATTAACATGTAAAAATGTACGTACTTAAATATTAGCTAGTATTATGATATTAAAACGCTGCAGTTAAAGCTACCTCGTACATCCAACATCCTTCTTTGAGAGTAAAAGTGTAAATATTATGTTTAAAGCTGTGGTTTATTACCTGGAAACACCTGTGGTACCTTCAGGGTAATTAGGGCTGGAAAATGCAAAACTGCCTTTCTTATCTAATTCCATGTTAGCAACTTATAATTAGCAAGTATAGTTAGCAAGTAATGTGATTACCCGGGAATAAGTGTGGTAATTTCTGTATAATAACCAATAATCTGTGCTGCAAATGTCATACTAATATTTCCCATGTCAGATGAGCTAGAATAAGACAAAGAAACATCTGTATTTGCTGAAAGCAAATGTCATAAATAATTGTGAATCTGGCATGGGTGTTAAGGTTATTTCATATTACAGCACTGGGAAGTAAATGTGTGCAGCTAAATGATGGTCAAACTCTTTAAATCATAATTCAAAAAAATATTCATTGATAGGAAATTAAGTGGTAACCACTTCCAATCTCCATGTTATTATCTCCTCATTTCTACTTTATTACCCCACCATTACCACATTAATACTCAGCAGTAAGAGAAAGTGTGTGCTTTTCAGATGGTTGTTTTGCTTGAAGAACTTAACATTTTGACAGTAAGCTGTTATGTGGACCATCTACTTGACTGGCACCAGTCGTCCATGAATTATTCAAAAAACATTCCAAATATCACGTAATATCATTCTAGCAAACAATGGAGAGAGATATTCATATTTTATCATTTGACTCCTGACCTTTTCACAGGTCTGTTTCTCATTCATTCCCATTGCATCAGTATAAACCAATAAAATCTGACGGACAAAGCCTTGATCAAATAGCAGCGCCAGCGAGGCATCCGGAAAAGAAAAACTGGAGATGAGACTGTCTCGCAGTTGCAAGCACTTGGCAAGTAAAAATAGCTCCAATAGCCTCAGGTAAGTTAACTGCCTGAAAGTCCCCAAACTGATTTTAGGTACAGCGGCGTGTGTGGGTGTGAAAATAGCCCCAAGAGTCGTTAAGCTCCTTTAAAAGAGGCAGCTGAGAGGATGCAGTGATAAAATATGAAACAGCATGATACTTAAACCAAACATTCTCACCTATTTACACCCTTTGCGGGATTTTTTTTTTTTTTCAATTTATGCTTTTATTGTGACAGGGTTACAAATTGCAAATTACAGATTAGTTTTAATGGCCTCTTAAGTGAAATACTTAAACAACATATTCAACGCAAGTAAATAGTGCTTACACTAAAAGTGATTACATGAATAATAGATAAACTTGTGATACGCTATGGCGAGATGCTTTTACGTTTTGTTTTTTTTCCTTTCCTTTGCAAACATTTGTGTCCAGCATGCATTAGACATTTCTATTAACATAATGAATAAAACACAATACCCGTCGAGTGCAGAATGGAATCGATGACACCTTTCCACTAATTAATTGTTCCTGTTATGCCGACCATCTTGAACCCCTCGCAGCATTTTTCAAGTGTTTGTTTTGCAGCCCACTTCATGGTTTTCAAAAGTGAAGTAGAAATGATATTCAATTACAGAAATGAACCAGTCAGATGTTAATGGATTATACCAGTGTCAAAAAATGGGAATTTATCAAGCCTCTGTCAAAGGGCGCATGGGGAAATAAGCTCTATCACTCTCCGTGAATGCTGCACTAAATACATGTTTTTCTCCTTCACATTCATGCATTTTTTTTTTTTCTCATTTTTTTTTTTAACCTTACTGCAAAAAGCTCACATCCAACTTTGTGTGTACTTTGGACACCCCCTCCCCCACTTGGGAAGTGCCAGCATCTCAGACTGCGATGGTCAGGGTTACTCAGTATTGTCTGCAGGAATCACTGGGGGACTGCCAGGGCCGAGGCTCCTCGCAGGGGGTCAAGATGTGTGAGGGCTTGCATGATGAGAACAGTGGGAATCTGCAATTTTCTTCTGCTTTCGCACCATGCCGCTCCATGTACTTGGAAGTCTGGGTGGGAGTCAGTAAGTGTGCGAGGGGTGGAGCGCATATATGAGTGCGCGATGAAGTGAACGAGAGAATCGGCTAACGCGCGTGTTCATGGCTGTGTTGGAAAGCAAGTCAACCACGACCCCAATTTCTCACAGCTACACAGGACATGTATTTTTGACGCTCTTTCAGATGCATTGCTTTATTTTCGTTGTAAAGCAAGCAGATGGCACAGGATGAAAATTATTAGCCTAATAATTATTAGTGATCTGTGTAATTAGGTAGAAAAAAAAATACAAGATCAACCTCTGCTAAATCTTTTCATAGAAAAACGGCACACCTATTGTGCACCAGAAAAATGATGGTCAGATTGTCAAAATATATTTAAAATTTCTAAAAAATCCTGTGGAAATTAACAAAGGGGATCATTAAATGCTGTACTACTCTCTCTCTCTCTCTCTCTCTGTCGCTCTCTCTCTCTCTTTGTTGACTAAAGTACCTTACAGTATACTGGATGCTGGTGTTAGTGGGAAATGAACCCCTAACCCTGTCAGTGTTACAGCCACAAACTGCCAGCTGTGATAAACATCAGTCTTGCAGCCCAGACATGTCTTGTGGGTTGATCACACTGTGAAACACATCTGGCACTTTTCACTGATAGCGGGCTCCGAGTACTGTAACTACACAGCCAGTCAGTTTTTGGCTGATGGAGTATGACAGCAGTGGACATAACAAGAGGACATGAAGGAAAAAACTACACTGGAAGTTTAGGACTATAGCTCCTTCATGTGACAAATAGCATTTGTCAGATATATTCCTTTTCTGACATGATTTTGATTTGTAAAAATTATTTGTAGTACAGGGTTTAAATACACATGAAATCAAATCTACAGTGTCAACGCAGATTTTCAACAGAGAATGGATAGAGCAGTTTATTTCCTCATCTGTAGTGAAGATTGGTTAGCATAGTGACTATTTAAAGTTAGTCCAGGACTAAATTTTAAAGTCAAGTTCAAATAAAATTAAATTATGCAACACAGCTAATAGCCCCGGGTCTGAGGTTGGGTATAGTGGACTACAAAGTAACACGCTACTGTAATCATATTACATTTCTTTGGTAATGCAGTAATTTCACATTTAATTATCACATTGCAGTTACAGTTAAGTTGTTACTTGTGTCACAAAATTTCTTCACTTGTCTCACGACGGGCAGATAGAAAGAAAAACAAACATCAAAGGTGTGCAGTAATTATTACAATATTACTGACATCATCATGTTGCGTAGGAATGGCCTGAAATTACCTATTTTTTTAGCATTTATGCACGCATAACACATTACCATTTTTATGTTGACAACCACATTACAATATGTATTTTATCTCATCATCACATTGCCTGGGAGCCACCTTTAAACAGACCGAAATGACTTCAATCATTTCTAACAACCACACAACAGTGAGCTAAAAGGACTCAGTTTTTGCATAGAAACAACATCTACCACCACTGTTTATGTGTACTTCTCTCCGTATGTTAAGTTTGCTAACAGCATGAACAGGTCAAACAACACAGTAGCATGTGCATGTACTAGCTTAAAATTTGTGTGCATTTCTTGATATCTGTGCTAATGTTAATCACAACCTAAGTTTATGCAGAACAGTGGTGAGCATTAATTTGAATTACATGGTTAATTAAACTCTTATGGTTAAAGATTTCATTATAACTGCCTTTTCCCTAAAAGTTTTGCCTTGTCGAATCCTGGTGTATCCGGGCTTATTGTTTAATTCCTAGCAACAATCTCCTCTTAAATCATATTCAGATCATCAAGAGTGAATTTAAATGGAACCTCTGTCTGTTTATAACGCTTCCTTTGACTGAGTCAAATTAGAACTGTGTCGTAAGATCTTATTTGTGAAATCTAACGAAGAATTATATCCCTCATATATGTAAAATTCCAGCTGCTTTCCTTGTCTCATAACAGTATTCATTACCAACCTTGGGCTACTCCAGAATTAACGGGTCAGCACGAAGCTGCTTTATACCCCTCAGAGAAAAGGGCTCTACATCGTAAAAGCTTTATGCTGTAGCACTGGCAGACATTTGGCATTTACATTTATCGCCAGCCCGGGTTAATTAAACTCGACCTGCCCACCATCTTGATTAAACAATGGTAAATAAAGGCACAATATTTCTCTACAGAGGAGAGTGGTGTCAGGATGGAGGGCATGATAAAGAACACTGAAAGGCCTTTGACACATACATAGAACATAAATGTGTATATGCATAAAACATGTCAAGGATCCTTTCTAACAGCGAGGCAAACACATCTGCAGGAGGCAGGGGGACGACGCCAGCGATAAGCTGTATTCCTTGCCGCGTGCCTTTTGAATCATACTTACGTACCAATCAAGTTGTGCATAAGCAAAGGACAACAGAATGACATATTTGTTTGTCTTACTTTATTTCTGTGGATGAAACAGCACTTCTGAAAACATTCTAATTTCCCAGTCAATCCTCTTAACAGCCTTGCAAGAGAAGTGCAGGTAAACAAAGCCTTCCCTAACCCCACCTCTGTGCAAGTGCTCAGCCTTTAAAATTGATCTTAATGACTCATGGCTTGTGCTGGGGCTGTTTGTAT
Organism: Etia nguti; assembly: GCA_015106755.1. Classification (NCBI taxonomy): domain Eukaryota; kingdom Metazoa; phylum Chordata; class Actinopteri; order Cichliformes; family Cichlidae; genus Etia; species Etia nguti. Next base: position 21,207 of record VUQG01002732.1, read on the forward strand.
GAATGTGGGAGTTACAGTAATTGCCAGGCCATTAGAATGCCCGGGATTGTTTTATTTGATTTTTCTGGGTGCTAATTCATTGAGTTCTCATTGGCTCGTCATCTGAATTGGATTTTGGAGCGCAGCTATCAATTTTCACCTGTTGCCATGATTCCTTCCAGGTGCATTAAGTTGTTTTCAGTTCACTATGTGTGCAATAAAAAAAAAAAGAAAAAAAGAAGGAGTTAGGAAAGGCTTAGAAATTTGAGGGGACGTGGGGTTATGTTCATTACTTTATGGATTCTCATGTTAAGGCTGGCTTAAAAGGTCACAAGACAAGGAAATAAACACTCTTCATTAACAAAATTAAGATTGCAAGGTTAGTTGCTGCATGACTGATGAGAAGAAAAGAGGTTGAGAGGGCAAGAACATGATCTGAGGAAGAGGCTCAACGTACATAGCTCAATAGATCGAGACAAAGGATAGGTGTTCGTTGACACTCAACAAAGAGCACCTAGAACTTAAGGTCACAGATCACCGTTACCCCTCCAGGGGCCTTTTGAGGAACCCAAGAAGTGAAGTGGTTCGTAGCTGCAACACTGAGGTATTCTCTGGGCATTTCTGGATTTGTTAAAATTCTAAGAATCACAGGAGATAATAAGATGTGGGAGAGCTACTATAGCAACTCTCCATGTTGGAATGGGTCATAATCCTGCAACGGAAGAAAAAAAAAAGTCTAACTAGTGATTCTGGGGAAATGGAAAACAAATAGGCCTACTTTTTTGTTTTTTACAGCCCTTTACCCTAACACAATCTTTTGTTTAATGATATACAGGAGATGGGTTTAAAAATACAGCACAACAGAACATTCCACATCTACTCCACATAAAGTAGTTGTTTGTAAAATTGGCCCCTTAGTTAATGGACGCACATAGAAACTCAGGATGAGAGCCACAATTCGGTGTTGGGTAATGATGATAACTCCTGTCGAGCATTTTATTTATTATCTTTTCAAAATGTTACAGACATGTTTAAATGTAGAATGGGCCAGAAGATGACATGACACTGAAACAAAATTCAGTGCAGCATGGACTTGCCGCAGTCCTCCGAGGTTTTGGTTCATATTGACATGACAGCATCACACAGTTGCTGCGGATTTGTCGGCTGCACGTCCATGATGTGAATCTCTCATTCCACCGCATCCAAACGATGCATTATGGGATTGAGATCTGGTAACATTGGAGGTCATTTGAGTGCAGTGAACTCATTTCATGTTCAAGAAAACAGTTTGAGATTATTTGAGGTTTGTGACATGGTGTGTTATCCTGCGGGAAGCAGCCATAAGAAGATGGGAACACTGTGGTCATAAAAGGATGGACATGATCATCAACAATACTCAAGTAGGCCATAGGGTTTAATGCTAAATGTTGTGGTGGCATATAGCGGTGTTTAAACAATGCTCAGTTGGTACTAAGCGGCCCGAAGTGTGTCTAGAAAATATCTTCCACACTATTACAGTACCGGCCATCCATACAAGACAGAAAGAATCAAAGCTTTCATTTACACCATAATGTTGACCCTACCAACAAAATGCCGCAGCAGACTCTTTAGACCGAGCCACGTTTTCCAGTTTTCTGTTTTCCAGGTTTGGTGAGCGTGTGTGATTTGTAGCTGACGGGTACGGCACAGGGTGTGGTCTTCTGCTGCTGTAGTGCATCTGCTTCCAGTCTGACATGCTGTGCGTTCAGAGATGCTCTTCTGCACACTTTGGTCGTATTTGAGTCACTGTTGCCTTCCTATCAGCTCAAAGCAGTCTGGTCATTCTTCTCAATGATGTCACTCAAATCACTTCCTTAATTCTTCTTCCTTAATGTAAAAGCTCAGGTTGAACTTCAACAGGTCGTCTTAAACATGTCTACATGTCTACATTCATCAAGCTGCTGTCATGTGATTTCTGTGCAATAATGAGCATTTGAACCGGTGTGCCTAAAGAACTGGCCAGTAAAAGTATGAAAGCATGTGTCAGTTTGAGGCTGTCCTCCCACAAATACAAAATCCACAGGTTTTTTTGGCAAAGATGTGATGATGTGTTTAATATAGAATGTTGCAATGAGCTTTCTTTGCCCTCACTGAGTTGTTTTTGTGCCTGAAGATAACCATGTTATGTTGGTTTAACCAAACAACAACTGAAAGTTTGAAATTAAAATTATTCCCAGACAAAACTCAAAGTCCAGTCTTTTTGTCAAACATCAAACAGAGGACAATCTCCCGACCCCGAAACACTGCTATATGTTGCTTTAGAGCAGCGTTCATTGTTTTAGGCTGTAGGAACAAATCAAAAATCAATATGGTCGTTTAGCCGGAGAACATTACTGTTAGTTTAAATATAATGCTGCCATCACTTAGATAAAAGATTAGATAAATAGTTAATGTCTTTCCAGATACTACTTCTATTTTATCAGATAACAAAAACAAAACAGTATTTACACATGTATAGAGTATTTAAATCCGCACCATAAACACTCATAAAATACATGCCAGAGTGTATGACATATCACCAGCCAAGCTTTGGCTTACCAACACAGTAAAATCAGTCTTGTGTTATTTGTGTTGCCTGCCACTTGTTGTTATTTCACTCTCATTTACCCACAGCACTTTTTTTCCCCCCACCAAGCACAGAACATTGTCACTGGACCATCACTGACTGACTGGGCTCAAATGAATTCTGAAATTGCTTTGTTTCCCCTTCCTTGCGCACACATGTCACAGATGTTGTCTGGCGGAGTATGGCGGCATGCCAGAATCAAGCATGACGTGCCATTAGCAATCGAGCTGACTGCGCGTAGCTCGGCCCTTCTTCCATTATTCATTTACGTTAGAGGGCGAGAAATAACGCGGCCCGAGAAAGAAGTGATCTGTGCAGCAGAGTGCATCTGTCCTCTTCTAATCGCGGACGGAGCGCGAGCGCCTGTGAGTCAGCTTTACCCCGAGATGTTGGATTTTGATGCAAAAACAAACTAGCCTTTAGGCCTTTAATGAATTAGTAGCGTGTTTGTCCTGTGATTGTTTGCAGGAATAGAGGGAGAAAAAAATAATTAAGCAAACCACAAGAAAGGCTATTACTGGGATTACAGTAACCAATCTAAACTGTCACATTCACTCTGCTTTTCAAATCATTTAGATGAAATAAATGGCGGGTCTGTCTGTGCCGCTCAGAGATCTGGCGCGGTATAGTGTCTGTTTTCTCCCTTTCTTCAAGCTGCTCCGAGGTCAACTTCAGATTAACTAACGTGATGTATCCCTGCTGCCACAATGCATTACCACTCACATTGTTCTCCGGGTCGGCTCACAAGGCAGGCATTGCTTTCGATTACACCCTTAACTTTTCTTTTTAATTAAATGTACAGGCAGATTAATTACAGGGCAACTTAAATGATGAAAAAATTAGAGGTGTCCTGCAACATTGTGCTCGGCGTGAATTTGCCCGGCTACCTTCAGCCCCTTAAGCTGTCACGCCCGCTGTTCAATAAGCAATCTGGCAGGGAGGCGTACAAACGAGTGGAGTTGCGCGGGGCACTTTGTTTCTGTTTGCCAGACAGGTTCGATTCTTTGAGAGACACTGCCCACAAAACCAGACACCCAGGGCTGGAGGCTGGGTAAAAACTAATTATGTTGGTGTTAAAAGGCAAGCTCAATGAGGCAAAGAAAAGACAGCCAGACTCTCAGCACCTCTTGACTTAGGATCTGCAGGCCAGCAGTGAAAGTTGGAAGGACTCGCACTTTTGATTTGAAGAAATTCACTCCCAAACGAGCTGCCTTCAAGGACGGGACGACGCAGGGCAAAAAAATGGAAATTTCCTCACAAACGTAACGGTGGGATCGTGGGTGGAGCAGCATCCACGTGGAAAGTACTTCTACGTGTACCCTCTAATCAATTTCAGTTTGATTCACGAAATGGGGGAATGAAATATCACGGCTCATTTCATTTGGGACTCGGATCTCTGCGTGAGGCCAGAGTAGACAGATATCCATCACACCCATCCAAATGATCATTGTGATAGAGCTGGTCTATATCTGGAAGACACCAGAGGGCCTTTAAAGAGGCAGAACAACGGATATGTGGGTATCAGATGAAGGCATTAGGGAGAGAGTCTGAGTGACACAAACATGTTATGAGAGATGAGCAACATCTGGTGCAATGGATCTTATCCTCTTGTCGCCAGTCATTACTTTGAGTTCATACGCAGACAAACTATTTTCTCTATAATCTTGGCCCTAATTCCCATGGATCCCCTGGCTTAATGGACTCTTTGGAGTATTAGCATGTTTTACTTTTACATGGCGTTCTTAAAGTATACTTTAATGTTTCTCCTTTACACAGTCGCAATGCCTGTACAATTTGCTAATGCTTATTAAGTGCAGAGCAAAAGCTTTCCGCTTGCTTTGTTTAAGTGGCATTACGAGGGATTTTCATGAACATCTTGCGTGAATTTAGGCATTCATTCTAAATGATCAAAACACACACACACACACACACACACACACACAAAGCAAAGGAATTATGCGAGATTGTGCATTATTTTGCTGTTTTTTGTTTTACTGTCCTTCTGCGCATACTGAAAACATTCTGTCGCCATATATATGTAATATAATGTGCTATATATATATATATATATATATATATATATATATATATATATATATATATATATATATATATATGTATATATATAGCACATTATATTGCTCCCTTTCAAATCCATTGAAATGTGAGGAAAAAAGGTAGAGAGCAATACGAGGGGCTAGAGAGGTGGTCAAAACTGCCTCTGACAAAATGAGCGTAGCCCCTGAACTAAGCCCAGGGGATTGAAAGTGGATTGAATGCATCTCACTATATATAGACAACCAGTGGCACGGCGGGAACGGCGATAGGAACGGGGGAGAGACACAGAGAAGGGGGGACTTGGAGTGAGTCGACGAGTGCGACGGGGATGAAGAAAAGGAGAGAAAAAGAGCAGTGGTGTGTTACCAGCTGACCGCTGGAGCTTTTCAACTCCTCCATTGTAAGATTACCGAGACTGAGGGCCCTGCTTTCATGCAGCCGTAGAGCATTCTGGTACAGAGCCAAGCCCGCTGGCTGCTCTGCTGAGTGTCCCACCACCTCGCTGCACTATCAACACCAGGAAATGGACACAATTGGAGGAGCCAGACTAATTCCTGGATGAAGAGAGTAAAAGGGCATTGGTTTCCCAGGGGTTAAAATGCCTTAATCTTTTTATCCTCTGCTAGAAAGAACTATTCACAGATTTGATACACTCACCCTAAATCCTTAAGTGACATGCCAGGGCAAGGCTGGGGGGGAATTCCCCCACAAACAGATGAATCCTGGCGGCCTGCCGAGGACGGTGGAGTAGTAAATGATCAAATATATGGTGCTGGGATTATAGTGCGAATCACAGCAGTTTTTGTATCGTCTTGTGAAGTTGGTATATTATTGTGAAAACAACGTCACATTCCATTATTTGCCGATGGAAGTTTGTCTGAACTCCTTCTCAACGAACAAACCTGCCATTTAAGCATTTATATTCTTTCCTCTACTCTCCTCTTTCTTGGTACTCTCCAGCATACTCATGCACATTCTCAGCATCCCCAGTTCCCTAATGAGGCGTGATCACTGTGTTAAACTGCTAATTAAAATCAGATATTAAAGCCTACTACCCATAATCCCTCTTGGCTTGCGCTACAAACACCAGGCTGGCTGTCGCCTGGTATTACGCTCCGATGGATCCCAGGCAGTAGCTCCTCTCACCTTCACAAAGCAGCCAGTGCATCAATCAGCTGCTAATCTTTAAACTCGGTAATGTCGGCCATCACAAGGCACCATAACCTTTGATGTTTCCATCTCTTTTCTCCTGCGTGACCCACTTGCAGTCACAAGTTGTGAAAAGAGAACGTGCATAAGCAAACAGATGACAGAAAAGAACTTGTGACGGTGTTCGTCTGCACCGTGCATACCCTGATTAGACAGAACTTTAAAACCACGTAATGTGTCATGTGTTTAATGTTGATCATTTCATTACAATGCAAGGCTCTGCTAGGAAAGCTTGGCTTCCAGATGTTATGTTGACAAGCAGCACCCACCTAAAGATTGTTAACATCCTTCCACCATCTTAGCACTTCATAACGGCAGCAACCTTAATCAGCAGACAATGCCTCCCTACCTGCTCGGGAACGACTTGAGCTCAAGATGATGCGCTGATCTTCAAACTCTCAAGATCCCTATCCGATCAAATATTCACAGAATGCATCTGAATGTCATCTACAGAGGCCCCAAACTGCAACCCACAGTACTTGATGGATCCACTGCCATTCCTGCTGCCACAGTACCACCGTACACCTCCACCAAAGGCCCTGTTATCGCTGTATCCCCCCCCCCTCCCGATAGACGTACTTCCACACTGTTGTGTAAGTTTCATTGTTATGGATGATGGGTGTATTTGAACAAGCGAGGCCCGAATTTGAAAAAAGTGAAAGCGACACGTCAGAAAATGCACTGACTCCCCCATCTATGAGGGATCTGGCTTTCACAGAACAGCTGGCGAGCCATTACAGAGCGCGCTCTAATGAACAGCCATGCAAAATTGATGACTCATTGATCTCCCAATGTTCGCTGGATTTCACATAATGAAATTTGCTCTTAATTCTCAATATGTTAAAAAAGGATGATGAAACAACTCCCTGCCTTTGTTGTTGAACGAAAGGCAAAGATAGCTGATGCAGATATTTGTGGTATTTTTTTCCTCCATTAGTGATGCACGCGTGTTATTTTTGTAGTAAGCATTTCCAGGCCGTACTCAAACCCCCAATTTACCTTTTAAACCTTTCACAGCATCAGAAGAAAAAAAAAAAATGTTTCACCGCTAAATTCCAATTAATATTCTCTGCTGTAGTACGATCAAGACCTTACTGATCTTCTGTCTCCTCTGCTCAGGGCAACGCAGCACTGAGGGCGCTGCTCCAAACAAACTCAGGTCTCCACGGTGGAGAGTAGGGGTGAACTCTGAACCCTACTCTGCTACCTCATTAGCCTGCGTACACACCGGCATCTGTTCTATCATGAACCCTAATACGACCACATGAAACCGGAAAATAACTGCTCTCATCGGACCAGGAGAGATTAATCCGAGGAAGGAGGGGGTGGGGTGACCGGACTTCGCCGACCGCACGACAGCTTTCAGCCTTCAGTCATTTGGAGAAGAATCGTCTGCTTAATGGTAAAAAAAAATAACTTGATGAACCTTTTCAGATGGGATGTGGCTTCTGTAGTCTGCTGATTCTTTTTTTTTTTTTTTTTTTTTTGTGCCGTT
>VUQG01002733.1:0-11505 GCA_015106755.1 Etia nguti
TTAATCTACTCGCCAGAGAAAAACGGCTGCTGCTGCCATCATCATCCGTCATCATTTCTGCTACACTGGCAGGCCAGACTCTAATCTTCGGGTTCTTGGTGGATGTTGCTAACTCCGGGTCCGATAACAGGCACCACACCCGCAGCAGATGTGCTCGGTGTGAGGTCTCGCAGCAAGCTATCAAATACAGTGCATTTCTTGGCTTTTAAAAAAACGCTATGCGTCGCCAGGTGTTTCATCAGATTCGAGGTGTTACCTCCTTTGCACAGTATCACCTTAAAGCACTTGTTGCAGGCTGCTGAGTTTGCATCTTTTGCTGTGAAGTACAGCCAGACTTTTGACCGCTTCTCCTTGGGCATTTTTAATCTGTAGCTCTGCTCTAAAAGAACGTACGTACCTGGGCCCGCCTACTATCCTTGGAAAGGTAAAATGATTGGCTAGAATCCAAAGTGTATGACATCTCAGGAAAAAAAAAGCACCGAATTAAAGCACCGAAATGTGCGCTGCTTTTCGGTCTGGTTACTACCGTTTATGTCAGAACCGGTGTCATAATGGCACCGGATACCGGTACCCATCCCTAGTTGTTACCTTATGTGCGCCGCTAGGGGTCACTTTTTGTGTTTTACGTTATGGCGTGTTTATGGAACTGTATTTAAGGTAGACACACGTAATTGGCGTCAGGTGTTTTTGGTCGGAAGAAGCAAACAGTTTGTGACCGCTGCACTGTTGTGATTTTTATGATAAATGACGTTGGATAAAGAGAACGTTTGAACAACAAATACAACTGATGGAATGCAATAAAGATGTTAAACGACAAGATAAGTATGGCTGGAGTTACTGGACTGTGACAAGTTTAATTCATAACAGTGGCATCGCGTCACCCCTGCCATCGAACACCTCAGTGGCTTCAAGCGTAGAATTCGCCTCTACCATAATGATGTACAATGTAAAAATAAAAATGTTTTAAAACCTCAGATTTAAGCCTCAAATTTAAAAACTGATCGAATCCTGAGTCCGGTGGGAATAAATTACTCTGTCTTGTTCTTTTGTCTCCTCAGTTTTCCATCGACCACATCCAGCTGGAGACCGAAGGTATGAAGCCGCACTAATGATGGCAGTAAATAACTCACAGAGAGGAGGATGATGATGATGGATGCTGAACGCTGCTTCAGAGAAATGCAGCTGTGCAGTTTCCTCTTTGTGCTCGTCAGCAGAGATCAGAGCCGTTACTGGACAAAAACACTGAAACTGCTGCAGACAGCAACACAATGCCACCGATCAGATAAATGATTAAATAAATCACATGAAGGTCAGGTCACCAGGGTAGAGGAAGCGCATGGGGGGTCGGGGGCAGTTGTTTGGTGTACATTTCCTAATTATTAATAACACCTAAATGAACCTGTGATCTCGCTTTTATAAACTCACTGAAAACATGTGGAGGACAGAAACTCTGAGCTTCAACAAACATGAAAACAAAGCGTTTTCATGTTTGTTTTCACATTTCTCGTTTTCACGTATCGTTTACTCGAAAGCCACCCTCGTGTCATCCCTGTTCGGTTTTTTTCCCTGAAATGTGTCCATTTGTCCGCCTTCAGGCTCAGAGCGTGGCACCGTAGAGAAGGTGTGCCTTCAGGCGTCGGAGCTGATCAGCTGCGAGTGGTGCAACGTGCGGAAACTTCCCGTCTTGTTCTTTCAGACGACCCCGCAAGAGTGCCAGCGCCTGCGCACTCAGCTCAACATGTCCAAGGAGAAGGGAAGCCAGTGGTACGACTGCACTGGAGATGGTGCGTACACGAACGTTTCCCCGGCAGCGTGGCATTGGCGTGTCTACACGCCGAGTCAAAGTAAACTCAAGTCAGACCATTTCCCCTTCTCGTCGCCAGAGTCGGATGAGAAATACATCGTCCTCATCTTCGAGAACGGCCTGGCGATGAAGGAGCAGATGATCCTGGAGGACATCCTGGGCGAGATCGGCAGGACCAACAACCTCATCCCCTTCCCCGCCAAGCTGCCCTTCGAGGAGGCCAACATCCGACTCGTCAACTACAACAAGGCGACAAAGCAGAGGGAGGAGAAGGTGGGAAACCTGCAGATCTCAAAATAAAGTTAAAACTGGGCTTATGTATTGTTCAAGGTTAACATTTATATGTACCAGTAGGGTGCTACTGGTACATATAAATGCAGTTTAAACTGGTAAATTAGTGTGGACGCCCTCTGCCACCCAGCACTGAGATAATTACATGATTCATATCCACCAACCAGCAGCCTCCAGGGCTGAAAAATAAATTAATTATGGCTTGTTTTTATATATAAAAACTCACCATAATCAATTTATTTATTTGGTCATATTTATATGTGGTATTATGTTCTACCACAGTGACCGCAGCTGGTCAAACAGTTTAAGATTAAAAGCCAGATTTTAACTGTTTTGTTAGTTGATTCTCCTGGGTGTTACCATGGAAACGCATATCACGGTAAGCCTGGATGGCGAATGTATTCGACCTCGAGCTGGTTTTAGAAACAAACGTCCTGAAGAGACTTTAGTTTGTCTTTTCTTTTTTTAATATTGCTCTACCTTTTTTCTTTTTTTTCTTTCTTCTCTTCTTCGCTCTCTGCAGGTGAAGCCGGTAAGCACCCCACCCAAACTCACCTCCGCCTCCTCCCCAGTTACCAAGGCTTCGCAGGTCTCCCCCGTAGCATCCGTCAGCATGCCTGTGCGCACGCGGATGGCCACCCGGCAGCAAACCAGCGCCTTCTTTGAAGATGATGAAGACGACATGACCGACCTGCAGCCCACCTTCTCCGGACCAATCATCAAGTGAGCACCTCTGCCGCCACCTGCAGGGCTTTTTGACCTGTTCGGCTCAAAAATAATCCTGCAGTTTAAATCGCAGCATCACATTTACTTTTCAGTATCCGGAGATGTTTAACTGTTTTTCCATGGAGTCTTTAAGCAGTTGATAACAAAAACGCTGCCCTGTCGATGGCGCTGCTGTTACCCTCATCTCTGTATTGCAGGTTAATGGTGTACCCTCCTCCTCCAGCCAAAGGTGGAATAACCGTCACTAATGAAGACCTGCACTGCCTTAATGATGGAGAATTCCTTAACGATGTTATCATAGACTTTTATTTAAAGTAAGTTTTCACCACGTCTATACTAACAACATTTTATCTGTTTTTTGGGGGGGTTTGAGGCTGAGATCTTTTCGGTGACATTTTCTTCCCGTCCTGTTTAGATATTTAGTTTTAGAGAAGTTAAAAAAAGAAGATGCACAAAGAATCCATGTGTTCAGCTCTTTCTTCTACAAACGGCTGAACCAGAGAGAGCGCAGGAACGCCCCGGACACAACAAACCTGCCGTGAGTGTCACCTCTGCCTGCAGTGGATGTTTTTAAAGGTCACTTTCTGACGGTTTCACTCCTAAACCTGACTTCTTTTGGTTTCCTAGCATCCAGAAAAGGAAGCACAACAGGGTAAAGACATGGACTCGACACGTGGATCTGTTCCAGAAGGATTTCATTTTCGTTCCCATCAATGAGTCGTAAGTGTCTTGATCCGTACTCTGCTGTTTTTTATGGAAAGCTTTGGTCCTGTGAAGCCATTAAAGTGCTGAATGACGGAAGCTCTGTCTCTGTTTCCTCAGAGCGCACTGGTACCTGGCTGTCATCTGCTTCCCGGGCCTTGACCGTCCGGTGCTTGAGCAGAACCCGCTGTACCACAGCCCGTTTCCCGCCACCTCCGCCGCAGAGTCTGAGGAGAACATCCCGGACCACTGCCGGCCTCTGTCTCCGGACAGAGACGGGCTGGACAGCTCCTCGGAGCAGCTTTCACCCGGAGGAGCTCCCGAGGGGTCCGTGGACGGTCTGATTGATGGCGACCTCATTACTGAGAGCTCCGCCTTCACAGAGGGTGGGCAGCAAGAGCCTTCGGCAATGTCGGGGAACAGCCAGGTCAACGGCGAGCAACAATACACGAGTGAGTTGAGCATCAGGGCTCGGATCAGTGAGGGAGTTTCAGAGAAACACGGGGTGGTTAAACTCACTTAATACAACAAAACGTGATGAAGTTTGAAACATTCGGCTCTCGAGTGCATTTAATGAAAACAGAGCTACATGTTGCACACAACAGCGGAGCAGGGAGTTTGCCTCACAGAGGCATCTTCATCACATCCTCCTCACCCCGCTGAGGGTTTGATGAAAGTTTGTATTCAAGTTTTCTTCTGTTTAATAATCTGTTGATTGGTTTCTGTGATTTTTAGGCGGATTGCACAGAATCAGCATGTGCTACGGTTCAGGAAAAGTGGATGACGACACCTACACCTTCTCCGATGACCAGAGCTCCTGTCAGGTGCTTCAGTCTTCATTGATTGTTTACTGTCCCGCCTCTCCTGGTTCGTGTGGCCTGTTTTTTGTGTGTGTACGTCTGCTCAATGAGTTTCTGTGTGTCTGTGCAGGACGAGTGCAGCGAGGACGGGACTCTGGCTGAAGATGGTCTCGGCTCCGACGCCTCCAGCTTGACCTCTAAACCGAGCCTTTGCAAACAGTGAGTGGACGCACTGCTGCTCCTCCGCCTGCAGAGGGTGCCGCTGCCCTGCTGAAGCAAACAGCAGAGAGAGCCCTGGCTCACACAGTCCTGTGTTCTCTCTTTCAGGCCTTGTATTCTCATCATGGACTCCCTGAGAGGCCCGGCCCGATCCACCGTGGTCAAAACTCTGAGAGAGTGAGTGTCCACATCTGCACTGACAAACATCTGGCTCATTCCTGGTATTCGTCACTGTTCAAGTCAACAGAGCTGAGTCCATGTCGTATGAAAATAGGCCAATGCTAATTTCTATATAGTTCGTCTTACACGATTAGCCCCCTCTATCACAGAAAACAACTGTAGGTATCCACAATTATTTATTTTTACAAACACTGATTTATTTATTTATTATTTTGTCTTTTCTACTAATTATTTCTTTATTCTAGCCTAAAACGCTAAAATCCTCATTACTTTTGCATAGCATTAATAAATGCCTAACTAAATTAAATAGAACAGTACTATAAAGTCTTTATGGTTAATTTAAAAGGAGTAAACTGGCAAAAATGTAATCTAAAATATTGGACCTGCTCAGCCTTAGCTGTGCTACTCTGCAACCGAAACAATGAGTGTGTCTTCACTGCAGCTTCAAGTTAATACAGAACACAACCAAAGAAACCTCATGATGCAGTCAGCTAAGTTTAAGCCTAATCTTAAAAGTAGAGATAGTGTCTGTCTCCTCAATCCAAACTGGAAGCTGGTTCGATAGAAGAGGGGCCTGAAAACTGAAGGCTCTGCCTCCCATTCTACTTTTAAATACTCTAGGAACAACAAGTAAGCCTGCAGTGTGAGAGTGAAGTGCTCTAATGGGGTGATATGGTACTATAAGGTCATTAAGATAAGATGGGGCCTGATTATTTAAGACCTTGTATGATGTGGGAGAAATAAAAAATCATAGAAATAATCTGCTTGGAGTGCAACAAAAATGTTTTAACATTGAGGCTACTCTGACCTGCTCTGTGGGTTTTGTGGCATCTGACTGCGTGTACGTTTGTTTTAGGTACCTGGAGGTGGAGTGGGAGGTGCGTAAAGGCACTCAAAGGAGTTTTGGGAAGGACGTCATGAAGGGTTCCAGCCCACGCGTGCCTCAGCAGGACAACTTCAGTGACTGTGGCGTTTACATCCTGCAATACGTGGAGAGCTTCTTTGAGGTGAGAGCTTCATCGTGTTGGACATCGATGTGGTTCTGGTCAGGAGATGAAAGCTCAGGCTGCTCTGTAAGTGACGATTGTCCTTCGTCCTCTCCGTACAGAATCCGATTCCCAGCTTCCACCTGCCCATGAACCTGTTGGAGTGGTTCCCTCAGCAGAGGATGAAGACGAAGCGCGAGGAAATCAAGGAGCTCATCCGGAAGATCCAAGCTCAGCAGGAACTGGAAAAGAAGGAGTCCGACCAGGTCGAGGCTCCACCGGGCTCCCCAGAGGAGCCAGAGATCGAAGAGACATCTGGGTCGAACGGCAGACCGCCAAACGTACCCATCAGCCCCTGAATCCACCTCACCCCCCTCCTCCTGTTTGGCGTTTGGAGGGGGGCGTGGACCTGATTGTACGCTGCTGGTTTCACTTTGACGTGTCTGAAACGTTCCTCACCTCCCTCCGTTAACCACAGACCACACCTGAACTTTGTACCGAATAAATGAAGTGTAAATACGCCGGAGATTCTCCCGCTGCCTTTGTAATTTACTGTTTTACGAGTCATTCATGGAGTGCCCCGTTAAGTTATGTTTCATAGATGTTCTTCTCTCTGCGGGAGGATCCGTGCAGAAGATACTGTCTCGCTCTCGCATTGGTTATTTTCTAAGGTTTCAGGTTTGTGTAGACAAACAAAAGGAGAAGAAGAATAAAAGAACAGAAAATTGCTATCTAAGTTATAAGGATCCGCCCGTCTGGGGAGAGAAACGGTTTTCAGAGTTGATTTCCAGCTCGTGAGTCACACGGTCGTAGTTCAGTGCTTGTTGTGTCTCTTCCATGTGGAGTGGATGAATTTTCAGCATTAAAAGAAAACTTTTGATGCAAGAGCACTTCCTCTGCCTTAGCTTCTCATTTGTTTCATCAGCCACAACATCGACACCCACCGTCACAGCGCGGACCGCCGGTCAGGTGACGCGTGCTCCAGCTTCAGGTGGCGGTTTGGTTTGAGCGTGATGTGGGAGGGGTGTAAATGTAGCAGGAAAATATCCTCCCAGCTACGTGCTGTTGATATAAGTGAAATGAAGCAGGTCTGTCAAACAGACTCATCTCTGCTTCATTTTGTTCTGAATTTTGCTATCACCAATGTCTGGAGTTTTCTGTGACCTCATCCATCTACCTGAATGTCTTCCTTTGACCTGCACATTTTGTTTGCGCTTGCTCCAAATTTCAAAAAGAGCTGACACACACTTTATCAGCCACATGAAGAGGGGGTAATCTCAGCCTGCTCTGTTCAGTCCTGCTGGTGACCTTATTTTATATAATGTGTTTTTTAGCAGGCGGTGTTCTTAAAAGATGTGAGATGTCCAGTTTCGACCAATTGTTGAACGATAAAGAGTACTTCCAAATATTACGTCTGAACCTGAATCAACTCCAGATGTTGAATTCTTCGTCACATAAGAACACGTCCATGCAGACAGGCAAACCGAACCGTTCCCATCACCACCCTTAGCTCATGTGTAAAAAATAAATCATATTTGTGTTAAAGCATCACCTCTGCAGTAGGAAAGTCCTGAAAGATGACTAATGAGCTGTTGGTTTGATTCTTTTACTTTGATGTGCTGATGAGCAGAAACATCTGGACCTGCTGTGTGTCCTCACTCAGGTGTGGCTCCTCGCAGTGATCAACATGAAGCAAGTTCAGTTTGTTGAAGGTCTCCTGCTGCATCAGGTGGTTTGTTTCAAGCGCTGCTCTCAGCTTTCAGTTCTCTAACCAGCGTCACGTTACAGACGCTAAAACATTCATGACTCCTCTGCGGTGTTTTGTCCTTGCACTTACCATGAAGCCTTTACAGCATCAAAGCATTAAATATAAATTAAGTGTTTTAAGTGTTGATGGAAGCCGAAGCCCTCACAATGATTCTCTTTAAGAAGATAAAACCAACGCCTGGTTTGCTTTCTGGCTTCTTTCCAGAGTTTTTAAATCAAGAGCAGCGACTCAGGGAGGGCTTTCTCCAGCTGCTCTAACTGCCCGAGCCTGTACATACACAGTCTCATTATTTCAAACTTTAAAGCATGTTTATTATAAACATGCACCAGTGGAAAAGGAGATCCAAGGCAGAAAATAAAGAAAAGCACAACAGCTCCTTGAAATAAAGCCTCGTAGACTCGAGTCTAAAGTTTCTGACTGACACAGACTGAATACATCACATATGACCTCATCTTCTGCTCTTACTGATCACTCAAAGCACTTTTCACACATCTTTTTGTTCTGTGCCCTGAAATGCTTAATCCACTTTGCATCCACACCAAACAGACACGACTGTGGACTGTGGTAGGAAGCCGGAGTACCCGGAGGAAATCCAAACCGGTACGCCAGGAAACCCGGGAGACCCCAGGTCTCATCTTAAGATCTACATCAAAGAGAAAAGAAAGCACCACAGGAGACAGCAGATACAATAAATAGACACAAACCACAACAAAAGGCACAAAAAACACTTCAAAGAGACACAAAAAGAACACAAATACACAAAGGATCTATAAAGAGACATCAATAATGACAAAGACACAAAACTACCAGTTATAGACAAAAAAAAAATAAGACTCAAGCATCTAATGCAATGAGCAGACAAAAACAAGTGTATGCAAAGTAATACAGAAGACATAAAACGATGCAAAAGCAGCACACATTCAAATGACCATGAAACAACTTTCTACAGTTTTAAGAAGACAAAAATAATCTTAAAAGAGAAAAACATATTTGAATGGACAGAGCAAAGGAAAAGGACATAAAACACCTACAAAGCAACAGAGAAACAAGATTGTAGATAAAAACTACAAACCAACACAAATGACCAAAAGACACAAAAATGACAGCAAAAACAAAAAACACTCCTATAAATGCACGTGAAACAAACGAATAAAAACACATCACCACAAAAACATATGAAATACACACAAACTACTAAAAGGATAAAAAAAAAACAAAAAAACAAACAAACAAACAAACATGGGAAAGTCATGAAACAATTCGAAGACACAAAACAAAGCAATACATGCACAAAACAACACAAAGCGAGCACAAACTACGGAAAAAGATTGACAAAAATAAAACGATGTGAAATACGATGAGGCAAAAATAAACACAAAAAAGATGAAAAAACTTTGTGAGAACCGCTGAAGAGACACAAAAACACACAGTCCGCATAAGAGGTTTGAAATTTAAGAATTTTTTGTGACCAGTGTTCAGAAATAAAAACACTTTTTCGTATATTTTTTTCTTTTTTTTGGTGTGTAACACTGTCAGTTTTTCTGTTTTTATTCAATTATTTTTTTTATTGATGAAGTGAGAAATTCAGTCCAGAACAAAGAAAGCGGCTCATCTTTAAATCTCAGATCAACTTTGACTCAAGCTGATTAGTGCGACGAGAAGCGTCCTCTCAGCACTCCCCGTCAAACCTAAGCACAAATTCTACAAGCATCACAACCACCTGTGACACCTGAGGCAACATCTGCATCTCACCTGGTGCTTACAGCTTTATTGCTTTGACCTGATTAATTAATGATCATCTCTATTTTACTGTATTCCACCTGAGAGTCGTGTGCTGTGAGTGTGGCAGCAGACAGATTAGCACCATTGTTGTCGTCTTTGACATTATCCCCATTAATCCTTCCTCAGAGCCACACACACACGACACATCTGAGCTTGTAAAGAGTGGAGATGATTATTTCTACAGCCTCTATGGGACTTCAGATTTATTCGTGTCAGAGCTTCTGCTGATTGTCCTGATTTGTCTCAGATATTTCCGTGAGTCCCAGTTTGGAGAGTGGTTTTACTCATGAAAATGAACTTCCTGCGAACATGCCAGAAACAATGAAGCCAAAAAACTGCAGTTCCTCTAACGGCCACATGAGGCTGATTCTAAAATCTAGTCGGTCCTCACAGAGAGAGTAAAAGCTGGACCAGAGCCACCAGTGCTGTGCCTTACTGCAAATTTGGGTATTGATCTAGTACCAAGTAAATATCAGACCAGTACTACCGATAGCTATACTTTAAACTTGTAAAGGCAGCTTATGTAGGGGAGAGCAGTGATTTATGAGATGAATAATTATGATTTTCTACTTCTGAACTCATTTTAGTGAGCACTAAATCACTGTGATTTTTACTTTCCACAATAATTAGTTAATACAATGAGTAGTTTTCCCTCTTCATGAAATCTCTAACATGGATCCATGGATGCTGCACCTCACTGTAGCTAATTTAAAACACTGAGCTGGACCTCTCAGTTGGAGTTATACAACCAGTAGAAACCAGACCAGTGAGTCATGTCACGGTGGCTAAATCGATCTTTAAATACAGGCTGGGGGTCCCTCAGGGCTCCATCCTCAGTCCACTTTTTTTTTTACAATGTACACAAACAACAACAGACTTCCTGCTCAGAACTTTGATTCCTTCCTGGGATCATGTGTTTTTCACCCTCTTGTTTAAAATGCAAACACGTCTACATGGTTTTATAATTTATAATATAGTTTTTTAATTTTCTGTTATGTATTTCCGAAAAATAAATAATACAGCACCAAAAAATTTCATTTCCTCAGTCAGACATCAAAAGGACACTTTTTATGAGATATTTTAGTTGCTGTATGAAACCCTGTTACCAATGCACCAGATTTTAAAAATGTTCTTTAATAAACTCTTGACCATTGGGTTGAAGATAGTCATCCTCATATTAAATATTCAATTTCAGATAACATTTAATTAAAATAAATTAAACAATTTTTCAATGGTCACACATTTTTTTTGTTAATTTTTGCATTTATTTGCAAATCTTTGCTCAAATTAAAACTTTTACAAAGTCAGCAGATTTACCCCCCACCCCCCCACCCCCGCCCAAATCTAAGAAACACATTTGTGATTATTTTATTAAAAATGATATGGGAACAGGGTTACAATTAGAGTAACAGGATTGCACAAGTTAACGTGGCTGAATGCATATATTACTTGTATTTGTAGATTATGAAATAAATGTGACAAAAACCAAGCAAAAGAAACAAACAAACTCAGAACCACAGAAATGTTGTTTAAATAATATTTTGCAGGTTTTTAATGAACATGTGTAATGTTTGTTTTATATGTATGGTGGCAAACCGGTCGGATATTAGTGTTTTCTTGGAAAAGATGCGACCTGTGGAATGTAATGGAGTGTTGAGGATAAGTGTAGAAGTAGAATTTGTCTTATTTTGCTTATTCGAGTTCTTTTAAATACGTCGATGTTTTAAAAAAAAATGGTTTCACGATTATAAGAGACGCATGTCAACATAATCAAAACAGGAAAAACTGGATTTATAACGTATTTTATTATTGTTAACATGCGTGTTTTTAAGTTGGATAAGAGAAATTGTCGTTTTTTAGAGTTGCTTTCTGTTTTAAATAATGTTTTTTGATAAGTTTACTTTTTTTTTTTTTACAAAGTTTACACAATAAATGTGTGTCTTAGTGTTTATTTTCAAATTAATGGGGAATGGGGGGGACAGAAATTTTAGAATATTTTAATTTTCTTTTTAGCATAAAAAAATGAAACTATGATGTTTAAAAGAAGCCCTCCTGTCCGGACAGCGCCCCCTGCAGGGCGGACCTCTCCGCCGGAGATTATGAGCACAGCCCGTGACGTCAAGGGGCCAGTTTCCCAGGATTGCTGCGGGAGTCGGAGGCTGCTGGGCGGGGAGAGCGTGGGCCAGGTTGCCGGAGCGGATCATCTGGAGACACCCGGCACTGTGCGGCTGCGGACTAGCGCTTCTT
>VUQG01002733.1:11525-23741 GCA_015106755.1 Etia nguti
GCTTTTTTTTTTTGTAATTTTTTTTTTTTTTTTTTTAAATCTGCTTCTATAAAACAAGCTGAGGAGTCCCGGGAGTTTCTTCTGAGAGCAGGTAGGTCGTACCGGCGTGCACTGGGGAGGTTTTATCTTTACAAGCCTGGGATGTTAGCTAGCTGACGGGCTACAGGAGGAGCAGCGTCCCGATGCTAGCAACCAGCAACCCGGGGAGGCTGTTCAGACACCGGGGACGAAAACCGTCGAACTTGGGCTGAAAGCTGACGGAGGAACTACCGAGTCCACTGGAATTTAGCGCAGTTTTCCCCTAACAGCGTCCACCATCGTTATTTATTATTATTTATTTATTTATTTTACAATTAGTTAATATTCGTGCTTGGGTTTGTGTAGCTTTGTTGATAGGAGTTGATGCCACACTACCTTCAAAAACCTGGCCATTTAAAGTTTCTGTAACGACTAAAGGAGGGATGTGCGAAAATTACAGTCTGCAATGCATATTTCGAATAATTAGGACCTTCTCTTAAATTCGGCTTACACAACAACTGCTGTACCTCACTTTATTTCAATACAGCTTCCAACTTTTTAAATGCGCTGCCATTACCACCTGATGGGTGGTTCTGGTGGCAGGACGCAGTGTAAGAAGATGAAACAGCAAGATCCAAAAGTTGGATTATTTTCTTGGGAATTTCATACACCTGCCGAATGAAAAACAGGTGTCTCTCGGATTATAAAAAAAAGATGACTCATTTTTCATACCCAGTGTGCGTGCTTGAAAGGCAAGGCGATTCAACATGTCACCTTTTTTGAACGAGGTTCGGCCCGGCGTGAGATCGCGTTAGAACATTTATCACAAGCCTTGTTACGTTAGAGGGAGGTAAAAGGGGAAAGAGGCTGGCAGTTGAGATGCAGGTTCAGTGGTGCGTACATGACGCGGGAGGCTGTGGTGCTGCAGCACCGATATGTCACATCTCACAACACGAGCACGGCTGCGGCCTGCACAGTGCACACTCAGCACGCTGCTGCTGAGCCTGGGAGGAATCATCAATGGACATGCTTTGCATAACAAAAAAAGGCAGAGTGGGCGGTGGGGTCGGCCTTTGTGATATTATTGCTTGAGCGATGATGGAAGATAATGTGGCATCTTCAGGAAAGTCAGGATGCAGAGAGGTAACGAGCCCAGCCTGTGCTCTGGTTTTATCTGTGTTGCATGATTATATAAGAGTACTCAGCCTTTATTGTGTGTTTCCTGAGCTCGTTGTTGTTGGCCTGGAGCTGCTTTGAAATCACTGTTGTGGAAATGATTATGACCCCAAATGCAAAAAACTGTGGGAATTACTTATATTTTATTCGATTTTTGATGCCCCACATTGCATATTTGTTCATGTGTGAAGTTTTCAACGCCTCAGGTCCTCTTATAATAGAGCTCTGAGGTTATAGTATGCCTTTAGTTTGGGTGGAGGCCTCTTCAGCAGGAACCTCCTGATTTTCGAAGGGACTTTGACTTTTCTTTTATGGTCAAATTGCTGTGTAATTTCATTATGTCACAACAGGAAATGACACTTGTTGTAAAGTGAGTTGCCCTTCCCGAGTTCGGGAAAATGTAGGAAGTTCATGGATCAAGGTCCTCTTGACCACCTCCTGCTTTTAAACATGTCCAGTGGAAGACTAGCTTCTCTTCTAGATGTCTAACCGATATCAACAGCTGAATGGCACAAAATGTTCTTCAATTAACAACCTCAAAATCAGAAGTTATATACAAGTGTTCTGAAACTGTCCAGGCCCCTTAGCATCCAGAAATCTAGGAAACATTTTGATGGGTTTGTAAGTAGGTAGACAGGTACATATGTAGGTAGGTAGGTAGGCTGATAGATGGATAGATAGGTTGGTATGTAGGTAGGTAGATTGGTAGGTTGTAGATGGGTACATAAATAGATGGTAGATAGGTTGAAAGTTATAAATAGATGTATATGTAGATAGCTGGGTAGGTAGACGATAGGTTAGCAGGTATGTGGGTGTAGATGGATAGTTTGATAGGTAGGCAGATAGATGGTTAGGTTGGTTGGAGGATGGATGGATCATTAGGTTAGTAGGTAGGTAAATAGTTTAATGATTGGTAGATGGATACTGTTTTGTCCCCATGGGGAAGTCTGACTTGGACTCCACAAAGCTACAACCCTGAACACATATGGACACACAGCACCAGCAGACAGATTTAAATACTAAACAAACAAGAAGGAGGCATCACTCAGTCTTGAATTGCCTTGCAGTGCAATGGTGGTTGCATCAATATAGTCTTGGCTAGAAGAAAGGCATTGCAAACTGATATTTCTATCAGGTTTAACAATGCTGAGTCTGAATTGTCTGCCTGATGGCAGAAACTCATATTGAGACTACAGAACATGGATCACATAGTATTCTCTCTTTTTGTGGGTTGAAAACCATTGAAGATGACAATCTTTCTGCAGTTTGAATATGCATGTTAGCTATATTCTCAGTGACACAGGACATTTCTTAAATTATGACCTGATTACACACTCTAAAGCAGCCTGATAAAACTTAGAGATTTTTTTTGTTCAGACGCAGTCTGCCATAACCTTTGAGCCAAACATCAGAAAAGCTGTGTAGTTCTGCTTCTTCTTTTTTCTAATTGCTTACAGCTCATCTATCCCTGTTCAGCTTTCTGTTTGAATTTCTGCTTTTGGTTGTCTGTCAAAGCGCTTTGTTATCTGTGTTCTTCCAAAGGTGCTGTGTAAATAAAGTTATGCCTGGTTATTGGATTAGTTGGATGACATGGCGCTTCCTTCAGGCTTTGCTCTTAAATAGAAAAAGTCTGTCTGGATAAAGTTGATTTCTGGCTGCAGAGCTTCCATCCTCTGGGCTATGGCTCTTGGTCAAGTGTCTTATTCGCGATAAGCTGTTTATGTGCATCTTTATCCACTTTAAGTGCTCTCGTAGACACGAGGAGGCCGAGGATTCAGGACATGATATGGCTTCGGCAGCAGGCTGGGTTTAAATGTTCATGCTGGGTGTAATTTCTGTCAGTAAACGCCTCTCGTGCTGTGTTGTGTTTTCCTTGCATTGTCACCCTGTGGAGGAAGCAGTTGGAGAGGTGGGAGGATAGGAAGGAATGAAGTTGTCCTTTGCCCGGTCCAGGAATCCCTAGAATATCCTGAAACGTTTAGAACGTGCAGAATCTGAGGAAGTTTTAGCCTGGAGTGTAATGAAGTAAGAACACAGGCTGACGCGTCACCATTTGGGCGCTTTGAATTTTTTAACAGCTGTTGGTAAATGGTCCACATATGTTGAAAAGTTGTGCAGATTTACCACCGATCAGACCTTTAAGATAACCTAAGTGTTACAGGAAGCTATTATGTAAAGTTCCTTTTATTTTTCCTATAGAAACTTGAGGTACTTCCTTCCTTAAATGCTGTAGGGAATGGAGGGGATTTCTACACTTTGAGCTTATCTAAAAGTCTTACCTCACCCGGGTCTTACTTGAGATTGTGTTTGGTCAAACTCCAGCATGGCTGTAAATTTCTGTTCTGTCTTTGTTTCGGTTGCTTTCTTTTCTTTTTCTTCTCTGTTCTTTCTGCCTCGTCATCACCTCAGCTCTGTGTATTTTACAAATCCTACAGCTTATTTCATGGTTTGAGGCACAGTCAGAACTCATGTTTGGACAGTTGCTTCACTATAATAACTATAACCTTGCTTGTCTAAGGATGCACCTGCAATTCAATGTGACAGTGCTTGACGTCGCCGCATTCGAGGTGAATTGGAGGTGAGAGCGCTGATGCCATCACCTCAAAGTGATGGGTTGCTTTTATAATGAAACAAACCTGATTGTTAGTTTTCCACAAGTAGACTTTCTTTGGGTGGGCTGGACAGGCATATTTACTTTTACATTTTTATTTTTAATTCCCGTGGTCTTATTTTCAAAGCACAGCTGGTCAAAACTGGCTCGCCCCGGTCCGTCCCGTCTCGTTTCCCTCCAGAACGGGTGGTCAGGTTGCTGTTGTGGCGATTCTCGATGTCATTTAGCTGTCTTGAGCCTCTCTTATCATAGTTGCTCAGACA
Organism: Etia nguti; assembly: GCA_015106755.1. Taxonomy (NCBI): domain Eukaryota; kingdom Metazoa; phylum Chordata; class Actinopteri; order Cichliformes; family Cichlidae; genus Etia; species Etia nguti. Next base: position 15,594 of record VUQG01002733.1, read on the forward strand.
GTATTGAACTTCACCTGTGCTCCACGTTCTGCACAGGAGATCCAAGGAACTTCTGCCACGAGTGGAAGGGTGGTGCCACCACACTGTAGCTGGAGAACAAGGACCTCATCTGGCATCTGCAGTCTAAAGCTGGTGGAGTTCCCATAATCAGAAGAAGTTAATGGAGAGGCAGCTGTTTGTTACTGCCTAACATCCACTGTTTCTCACTTTATTTTATTAATGCTTCAGTTTCTTTATTGCACTGCCAGATCCAGCAAAGGGAGGATTCCGGTTAAAGAGTTGGAGGATTTGAGAATGAAGCAGTTTGTAGTTCATAGTGTCTGTCTTACAGGTGAGGTCATTCAAAGTTAGTTATTTGTCACAAACCGTGCATTTACTTATTCCTTTCAGAAAGATTAGGTGCTAAAAATATGATCGAACTCTGTGGAAGACCCTGTGTCTACTGTCTCTACTGTGTCTGCTGTTTTACTGTGTGGTGGGCACACATACTAAACTCCAGACCTGCTCACTGATTGGCTCAGATAACGCTCCAAAAGCCACGTTACATACAAACATGACTTCCTGAACCATGACAAGCCTCTCCAGCCTGCAGCAGCAGTTGATGATGATGATGATGGAGCAGCAGAGTTCATACATATCTTGTTTCTGATGGAGATATATTAATGGTGGTGGTAGCGGCAGTGGTGGGACTCCACTTCCTTCCATCAGCCTTTGTAATAAGGGGAATATGAGCTGAATTAGTCACGCCACACCGAGCAGACCACATCGTTTGTTGATGGCGATGAAGAGTGTCGGCTTACACGCCGTCTGCCTCGCCCCAGGGTTTTTTTTTTGTGTTTTTTTTTTTTTTGAGTCTCTGAGGGACCTGAAACCTGCTACATGCCGACTGTGGTGTGTTTTGATGGATCACACAAGCGAAGCAGGAGTTGTAAACACAAGCCTCGTGGACTCGTGTTTTCCTCGGAGCTAACAACAAACATGTTTCTAGATCTTTTAAGATAAGAACCCTAAAGCTGAGAGCTAAAGTAGATCTGATGAATTCAATAATCCAAAATAAACAGTAAATTCAGCTCCCAATTCTCGTACCGACTCTGTTTCTCACTTCGTCTGATTTGCCAGTCTTTTTTTCTTTTCTTTTTTCAAACATAACAGCTGGCTATCAGATGTCAACATCTGTCTCTTGATATACCCATGAACCTTTGCTTTTTAGGGGTTGTTTCCTGCATTTGGGTCGGATTTCCTTCCGACTCCAAAAACTTCAAAAGCTTCAACATTTGCCTGCTCTTCTTTGTGTAATTTTAAAGGGAAATTCGGGTTTATTTAGTCAGCATGTTCATGTGCATGCTTCAGATCAGTGACCTGCTCGTTTCCACTTAATCTGGTAGTCTTTGGAGCTTTTAGCTTTGGGTCATTTATTGGTGAAACACTGGTTTAAAGTGCTGATTATTTCAATGAAAAACTTAAACTCAAAGCCACTTTACCTTAACCTCTAAACAGCCAAGCTACTTTAGTGTCCAAAATAATGATTATATTTTGTACATGAATACTTAGAATGACTCTATTGCTGTTTCCTACTTATGCCAGGTTTCTAATTTGACCATAAAATGGTTTTTAAGTGGTTTTTGTTTTCTTGGTCATATTATAATCAGTAAATACAACATTATCCACTGCATGTTAGCTCCAGTAGTGAACTGGCTCCTTTTTGACCTGATCTGAGTATTCCTTTATTCCTGTTGGTTCTGATCTGCTGGAGGTGCAGAAGGTCCCTTCTGACTTATATCTGTGGTGCCGATGATGACGCTGAATCGAAGTGGGCGCACCATGTGTGATGTAGCGGGCTCTTTGGAATCAGAAAGCACATACAGTACATTGTTTAATCATTGTAAAATTCTGAAAACACAAAAAATGTAATCACATGCTCGGGTTTTTAAAAAGTTTTTCAGTTCTGAAATGTAGTGCGGTGTGTTTAAGAACCAGAGCTGTGGCTAATTTCTAAACCTGTTTAGTCACAAGTTCATATACATTAGTCAGCTATATCTGACTCACCTTTGAGCAAGCTCTTGGCAACAGTGGGAAGAAAAAAACTCTGTTTTAACAGGAAGAAAATTTCACAATAAAAGCCTCACAAATAAATTATGGATTTTTTTGTTTTTTTTAAATGTGTACAGGAGATATTGAGTTGATATAAACCAGTAAATTTAACAGAGTATTAAAATACTAAATAGGATAAGAAGTAAAAATAAAAGGCAGGTTGTGATAAATAAAGAACGGTGACAAGAGTTCATGTTTACTTGTTAAAACATGAACAAACAAGGTGACAGAGACCTAAAACTCTCAAGGTAAAGCGTTAAACATCATTAAATCTGCCTTTATTAACTCATTTGCAGTGAATACTGGTCAATGATCGGCGATTTTCAGCAGGATTAAAGCTAAAAACAGTTTATTCTGTTTCCTCACAGAGTGTCGGAGGATGGTGCCGGTGCTCCAGCAGAAAAAGGTGTCACATGACCTGTGTGGGTGTTGTACTTTTGTGTCAGGACAAACTATTTTTAATTTTCAGTTAATTTTAGACACGTTTATTTTTAGCATCTGCCGTTGGCTTTAATCACCTGTACTCTCGGTCGCTCTCTCCCTTCCTCTCTCTCCGTGGCTCAGCTGCGACTGAATCGCTGTGTCATGTGTCAACATGCAAATGCACCCGGGCCATCAGCACGCCATTATGGTGGCGGGGGCTGTAACCACAGCAACAGCAAGGGCAGCCATTTGTCTGCGGACGGTGACCTTTGAATACGAAGGCCTGCTGGTAACGGAGGCCTTTTCTCCGCTGTGACAGACAGCTCTGATGTTTGAATTCTGGGTATTTGTTAAGTGAGGCTGGCTGCTTTGACATGTTACTGTGTTTTAAGCACACACCTGGTGTTGTCGGATATTATTAAGCTTTAAAGGAATCTGTTGAAAGCGATGGATTGTAAAAAGCTGAGTGTGTTTTTCTTCCTGCTGTCAGTTTAGAGATTCAACTGCTGTTGACTCGAGCACGGGGAGCAGAGGTGTATGTGTGCACTGTTTCTTCCTCTAAAGCGGCGTTTCCTTGCTCTGGTTTGTCACATTGCTCATGAAGTATGTGTGGCTCCACTCCAGGAGGACTTTGACCCGAATTAATCCGCCTCTCTTTAGCACTTAAATATCTAAATGACTCAGGAATACTGGCGCTCACTGTCGCCAGGGTTTCACAGCTCTGGACCTTGTACTTCTAACTGCTGCTTTTGGGTCTGTTTTCGGATGTAATGTAGACTTTAAAGCTGCATCTGAATCTTAAAATTAAAGGTTTCTGTGTGAAAGAATGTGAAGCTTTTTCTCTCTCTCTTTTTTTTTATATATCATCTTCTTTCTACTGCTCCCTTTAGGGGTCACCACAGTGGACCATCTGCCTCTGTTTCACTCTGTTTAACCCTTTACATGTCCTGCTTCACCACATCCATGAATCTCCTCTGAGGTCTTTTGGTTAGTGTCACAGAATTTAAAAATGAGGCCTCGTCTGCCTCTTTTTGAATCCTGTGGACAGATTTAAACGAGAAACCATAGAAATAAAGTTATAACGAGGACAAAAACAGAAAAAAAACATTGGTTCAGCTGTTTTTTATTTTGTTAGCCAACATTAGCTTAAAGAGAGTCTGTTTTACCTGGTGTTGCCCGTCAGGTCAAACAGTTTGGGGCCAAACTGAGGCAGTAATGGAAGGGCGTTACATTTATGTAAGGACCTGTATTTGTTTTTGTTTTTTTTAGCTAATATTAGCTAATGCTAGCTTGCCCACTGACACAGAGAAACTGCGCAATCTCCTATGTCAGAAAATAATGATGTGGTTTAGGTCGGCTAGTTAAACCAACCTCCTGGAGCTGATCTAAGTTTTACAAGAACCGACTGGTTTCAAATAAGGTTTATGGTCGAATTTCAAGCAACATTTCTGCGTAAATGCTAATTTGTTGAGTGTTTCTTCTCGTTAAAGTTGGTTGATGTTATCTTTTATATCTCTATATATATATATATATATATATATAATTTATTTTAGTTTTGGGCCTTTTTATGGCTTTATTTTTGATAGGACAGTGAAGCCTGACAGAAAAGAGGGACTTGAACCCGGGCCGGCTGCTCTCAGCCGTGTGGGATATGGTCGCCTGCTCAATCCAGTGAGCTAACCTGACGCCCAGCGTTATGTTATCTTATCTATGGCGTAGACAAATTGACCTTCTTGAGTGAATTAGGTTGCTTATCCAAACTCCTGGGGCTGATACTGGTTTCAGGAGAAAGACTAGCAGAGCTCAGGCTTTCTCCTGGTCAGTGTTTACTTATGTAAACTTGACGTCTAACATGGAGAAATTGCTAGCCACGCAGTAGCAATAAAAACTGAATTTAATTAAAAACCTTGATTAAGTTTGGGTTGAGGCTTTTTTATCCAAACTTTAAGTTATTTTATCAGCTAACGTCACGCACTCACGAGTGCACGTGACGTTGACTATATGGCTCTTTTTTGTTTTGTTTTTACATGATGTAAATTATGAATATAACAATGACTCACAGTAAGCTAAGCGCACACACAAGCTCCTGTGGCATGTTGAGATGACAGTAGCATACAAACATGTAATTTTTGATTTATATTTTAAAGTTCGTAAACCCATATTTAATATAAGTTATGTTTTGGGTTGTTAACATAGAGATGAAGTACTGTTGGAAAACACTACGGCTGACTGTTGTTGGACTCACTGTGGCTGATTGGAAAATTTCTTCATTGTCGCTTGAAGGCCACTAAATATTTTTTTCTGAGAGATCAGATTCCTTTTGTGTTGGCCAGCTGATCAATTATTCCACCAATAGTTTCAGTCGTAGCTGGGCAGAAGTGGCAGAGTCAAAGTTCGGAGCCTGAGTCGAGCGGGGTTCGGTGGTTCGGGCCCAGTTTAGTACTGGTAACGCCGTCACAGCCTTTATTCCTCTCTATTTCCTGCTGGTTATATTTAGCTGATACGGGTGCACAGCCAGCTCTCCATTGGACCTCCACACTTTGTTGCTATGAGATGTGTTATGTAAGTTTTCAGGTGGGTTTTTTTCTTTATGCAAACACATGTGAGTATGTGTGTTTATTTTCTAGGATGCTCTTGGCTTAATAAGCTGATGCAGCTCTTGTCTTTTGGTCCTCGTTGTCTCAGAGTCTCTGTGGAGCCAGGCACTTCCTGTCTTTTACTTTATTTTTTAAAATGTGAGTCGTTCGCCTGATATCACCGTCTGTCAGCCCCATTCAATAATCTGCAGCCAGGAAGTGACAGCATGGAGGGAAAGACTGCCGGGGAGGTCACAGAAGTGTTTCAGAGGGACAGGAAGCACACTCGAGTCACTTTGAGTATTTTATCTGTCGGGACAATTTCTGGAAGTCTGAGAGAGCTCCAGTCGTGGGTTTCATGACTACAGAGACTTCCATGATAAGATACTGCTACAGACATTTTGAGTTGGGCTGCAGTTTCCATGTTTATTTGTTCTTAATAAGGATTTAAAACAATAAAAATCTCAAATTTTTAGCAACTTTTTAGATCACGGATAGTTAAAACAAGGCCAAATGGACTGAATCATTTGAGGTACGTCCTGCTAAAGTCACTTATCAGTTAGAATCCAGATGGCCTTCTTTTAACATGTGGACTAAACTACCCTGACATCATGCTTTGGATTGTGGACATTTGTGGAAATTTGATACTGTTTATCTGGACACAATGTTTTCACTGGAAGAAACATTTCATCACTCATCCATATGACTTCTTCAGTCTAGTTTGGCATTTTGGCCATGGCCATCTTTTTAGAGCCAAAAATGACAATAGAGGGTTGGATTTGATGGGTGCTGCTAATCTATTTGGTAACACCCAAAAGGTTGATTCTGTTCATCTGGATGTCGCGTTTTCATTGGGAGAAATGTTTCATTACTCATCCAAGTGACTTCTTCAGTCTAGGCTGACTGCAGGTTTCCCCAACCTTATAAAGAGTACATATGCACAATGACTAAAAATAGCCTACTGATCAATGGTTGTTGATCATTGGTCGTGACAATTCGCATATTAATGATCAAGGAACTGACCTCGCAGCCCATTGTTCATTCATTTTCAGTCATTGTGCAAATGTACTGTTTATAAGGTTGCGGAAAACTGCAGTCAGGTTGCGAGAACCTATGTCCAGATGAACAGAATCAACCTTTTGGGATTTATTTACCTGGATGATGGAGCTTGCATCAAGATATCTGGTAATGTCTTGTTGATCACAAGGTAACCACACCTCTGCTCTCTTTGTTCATTATAAATGGGACTATTATTTACAAAATTAACATACTGATGTATTAGATAAGTCCTTAAACTTGGTGTGTTTGCTGAGGTCACAGATCAGAAAAAGGGCTCGTTTCCTCAGGCACTTCTGGACTGACTTCAGAGGCTGAAACCATGTTTTATGGATTTGAGGTTATTCTTGCCACATACTTTATGTGAAGCTAGTTAGCCTCATCACAGGTCTAATGACACTGATTGGAAACTGTTTTTAAACTTTGTGTTTCCAAGATGCATTTAAGGGTTAGTCAAAACTGAATGGCCTCTTTAGTTACCTCAATAAGGGGTTTTCTTCAGTGTGAACTCAGGTGAGGACAGTTTTGTCAGCTCCTTTTTGACATCTGCACCAAACATGGTGTGTGGAGTTTAATCCAAGAGGATCTCCACCAGCAGACACTGTTGGTTCAGATGCAGGAAAAAAGGGATGCGTGGTTTCCATCTTCCTTTTAAGTCTTGCTTAGAACCATGTCAGGATTAGAAAAATTAAAATAAAGCACTTGTCAGACTGTTGACATCCACAGCCCGGCTGAATGTCATAACACACATGAAACTATCTTCTGTCCTTACTCTTTTCCTCAGTAGGTGGTGTCAACTGAACCATCAGCTATTTAGAGCTCTTTAGAAAACAGGTGATGAACAACCCAAGATGGTTTAAGAAAAATAAGAGCATTTTCAACAGTATGCTTTAATTAAAGCCCATTGAGATCTAGAAATGCATTTAAATGTGTTGGTGCCCTCACACCAAGAATACCAGTGAATTTTAATACTGGAAATACTGGAATACTTCATACATTTTTTACATGCCATCATCTGGCCTGCTCAAACAGTTGCTCCGTCACATCTGATCGACCCATCAGGCTGCACATGGTCAGGGGTTATCGGGGGGGGGGGCTTTAGTATTTTCAGTGCTGTCACTGCTCAGAGCGAGCCGGCTCTTTGACTAATGTACAACTTTTTAGCTTCTTGTGACACTTTTTATTGGGGTTAGACTTCAACTTGAGGAGGATGACTCCTGTCAATCTTTAATCTGGATTACAAGATGTTTATAAAAGATCAGCACTTCAGAAAGCCCAGACGTCGGCTGAAATTGCAGAGAAGCAGTTCCGAGCACGTCATACAAGGAACAGACACGCTCTTTGAGACCAACTGTAATGTTTCTCAGTTTTAAAAAAATGGATAAGAGAGCATTCCTGATGTTCCTTAACATTTTGGGAAGGATGAATTTGCTAATTTAAAATATTTAATTCTTGAACAATAAAGTTTACTGCCCGAGTGTACTGTACCACAGCAGCAGTCTATTAGGGGTGTGTCCCTCTAATTTATGTCATAGTGTAGAGGCAGAGCACAGGATCAGATAAAAGTACTGTATGTGAACCAGTACAAATATTAGTTTTTATTCACTGAACTGAATAGTTTCTGTGTGTGTGTGTTGGTGTCACCACCTTTGCGAGGACCACTTTCAGTTTAATTGTCTGTAGTCGGGACGTTTCTGCAGACTGAGGACCACTTCAAAGGATCGTCTCACACCTTGTTTTAAGGTTTGCACTTCTTAGTCTCCAAAGTTTAGACGTATAAATCTGTGTGTGTGTGTGTGTGTGTGTGTGTGTGTGTGTGTGTGTGTGTGTGTGTGTGCGCGCGTGCGTGTGTGTGTGTTGACCTATATTACCAGCTTTGTGAGGACTCGGTTCAGTTTTAATTGCCTATAGTGAGGACTTTTCTGTGGACTGTGAGGACCGTTTTCAAAGAGGTTTTCAGACATTGTTTTAAGGTTTGGTTTGGGATTAAGAAATTGAAAGT
>VUQG01002733.1:23789-45241 GCA_015106755.1 Etia nguti
GAGTGCAGAGGTGTGTGTGTGTGTGTGTGTGTGTGTGTGTGTGTGTGTGTGTGTGTGTGTGTGTCACGTTGCTTTCTGCCTCCGTGAAAGGAATCACCTGCTGACACGCCCTTTTCAGACCAATGTTTCTCGTGGGTGCGGCTGCAGCCGGTGAACTGCTTCAAAGAATGCTGGGTAACTTTCATGTGTGCACTCTGCTGTAACAGCGAGGACTTTTTAAATAAACAAAACTTAACACAAGAACAAAGTTTAGATCGCATCAGGATTGGTTTGATCAATTAATGCAAGATAGCTTTGGTGTTTGATCTAGGCAGCAGAAAGTGGAAAGATGGCTGTGCACGAATGATTGTGTTTGGTTTCCTTTAATCACTGAATAATGGAAAAATTAGCGAAGGTCTTTCACCTGATTAGCTCATTTAACCTTCATTAACCTTCGCTACTCCAAATTTTGTACATTGTTAAGCCCTCATACCTGTGTAAGTACAGGAGATACCCACATGAAATTAAATATTGCCAATACTAAATAAATATTAGACACAGTCCAAAGACAGAACTAAGTTCATATTACCATCAGGGGTAGGTGACTGATCTGAATATGTTATTGTATATTTTCCTGAGACCCTCTGTGGGGGAAGAAAGGGTTGGTTGCCCCGGGAGAGTAAAAATCGGTTCAATAACCATTTAAAAACTTTTTTAGTGATACTATTACGCAGAACATATGAACACCAGGTTTTCAAAGGTGCCAGGAGTGGGTCATCTAGATATCACACTATCCCTGTGAAGAACACTGAACCCTGATTGGTCCCGTGTGTGTGAGAGAGAGTGAGAGTGAGAATGGGAGACAAAAGCAGTTAGACATAGATCAACTGTGAATGAGTGTGAAAGTGCTTTGAGCGTCTAATTGTTTTTAGACTTATAATTATCTAATCCTTGTTATGTGAAACAGACTATCCTGCATCACATTAATCTGTGAGCTAAATTAAGACTGGTCTAACCCCACAGACCAGTCTAAACTCTGTAAAACTGCTCCCAGGCTTTGTTGTTCTTACTAATCGGCAGCCTTAAAAATACATAAGAAGATGTGAGTGAGCTACTAATGTTGCATCGCGCCCTCAGAAGCGATGTCGTGCTGCAGTTTAATGGGAGGAGGAAATGTGATGCTCATTAGCAGAAAATCCTCAAGGCTGCCCGTAAAGACGACCCGACGAAGGCCGTTATCAGCTGTTCAAAGTTCAGCGGTGCTGTGAGAGGGCGAAATGCAGCATTGTATTTTTTGCACAGTTAGAGAGCAGCCCGAGCCCATCAGCTGGTGTTAATCATCTCCCAGAGAAGAAGATAGACACAGGATGAGCTGAAAAAGTTAGATATGTAATCAGGAGCCCTTACTTCATGTCATGGAGAAAACGAAGTGTGGGAATAACCATAATCTAATGTTTCTGAATCTCTTTTACAATTCTGCCAGCCTAAAAATGTACATATTTTATCTTTGAGGGATTTATGGTGGCTTATGCTGATTAACCTTTGACCATGTCCATATAAGCCGGTGGATCAAACTTTTACTGGCCCACATAAAACTCAGTTTAATTAATAAAATTACTGCTACCTAGAATGTAATATAAATTATTATGGAGACTTGAGTTTATGAGTTTATATTAAAAAAATAAATCTATTGGAGTAAATGCTGAGCCATACTGTTTTACAGTCTCGAGGTGATCGGGACTTTTATGTTAAAGCCTCTAACAGTCCTGCTTGTTTCAAAGTACGGAGCTCCTGCTGCCGTAGCGTTGGTGTCTAAAAGCTGTTTGGATAGTTTTTTATCATGACTCTATAAATGGTGCAAATGGATAATTAGCAGTAGTGTCTAGTTTCCCTTCTCTGCCGGTCGATGGGGCAGCAGTCTAAACAGACCTCCCTCTCCTCGGCCTCCACCTCCAGCTCTTCTGGGGTGTAGGTGTTCCCAAACCACCTGAGAGACATAATCTCTGCAGCATGTCCAGCATCACCTCCCAGTTGGGGAATGATGAAACGACTCACCGAGGACACGTCCAGGAGCCGTCCTGTTCAGAGCCCAGGCACTCTGCCGATGCAGATTCATGACTGTACGCTTCCTGTAACTACCCGCGGCTCGTGGCCGAGGGTGGGGACGTAGATTGGCTGCTAAATCAACAGTTTCACATTCACGCTCGGCTCTCTCTTTACCACAATATACAAGGTCAAATGAACCTAAACAATGGCTGTTAAACTGTATGTGCACACTGGCATAATATTTGCTTCATATGTGGTTCACTGTGTTTTGAAGAATACCTCACAGGGAATATTATTGGCTCTTCTGTAGGAAAGGTTGTCATTTTAGCTGTTTTTCAGCATCTCCGCTGGAAGTTTCAAATAAAGAAACTATCATGGTGTAGTTGTATTTCCTCCCCTCTGTCGTTGTCAGTCTGCCCTTGGGGGGGGGTCTCTGAATTCATCGCAGGCTCTGCGCTCACCACGTGACCCGGCCGAGCGGTCCTGACAGCGAGCTCTCAGTGAGCGACGACGCAGATCCAACAATCAGCTGTTTGTCGGCACGGCGCAGAGTGGGTCGGCGCACATACGACCACAGGCCAATTCGAACAGCGCTTCCTCTGCTGCCGTGAAGAGCGGCGTCCTAAGAGCTACAGCTGCTGCAGCGTGAGCTCAGCCACTCATTTTTGACCACTTGACCGAATAAAAGACCGACTTTAACGCTGCTGTAAGGTGGTTTACGACACGCAGTGCAGATAATTCAGAACATGGTTTTTAGATTAACCTGTAAATGTATTCATTGTTCTCTTTATTTGTGAGGGAGAGACTGAGAAGCATTTTTGATTTTACACTTCAAATCCTGTAAACGCTAACCCCGACTTCTCCAACACTGAGATTGCAAATAGAGAAACCAGCCCCAAATAGCCGGCGTACAGCCTCACAACAAACTCCAGTGCAGCATAAACATAAAGCATCTGCTTCATGTGTAGGTGGGCGGGTGTGAGCTGGGTTAATGAGCATTATTTACCTGCCGGGACGCTACTGCACGGCTCGGGTGGAGCTCCTGCTACACCTGTGTGACTGATGCATCGTTGCTGGTGTGAGGAGAGAGATCAGAGTTTATTTCACACAGTAAATGAATTTTCTTAATTTCTAGGAGTCTGATTGGCCCTTTTTTGACTTCTGTAGTAAAAAACATCTTTCCAATAAATGAATTAATTTCCTGAATAATCAAAATTTTAGGTACAACTGTAGAAAGGACGAATAAACCATTAATGTGTTAGTTGCTTCATTTACGATTATTTGTGAGTGATCTGATTTTAAAAAACAGTGGAACAAGTATTTAGACTCGGTCATAATTCTGTTGAAATTACAGTTTTCCAAATAGTACCTAAACTAAAGCTGTTCCATCTGTCCATTCATTTCCTGCACCTATCCGGGTCCGAGCCACCTCTTCCTGCTCTCTTGTGGGGGGACACCGAGGCCTTCCCTTGACAGCCAAAAGATTTACTCTCTCCAGGGTGTCCTGGCAGGGGCCTCGGTCTGGTTGAAGAGGCCTAACAGCTCTCAAAAGCTGAAAAAGACCTCACCTTGGGATGCCACCTTAGAGAGGCATCCCGGTCAGATGCTTAAACCACTTCTTCGGTTGGGTGCTTTCTGAGCCCTCCTGGGTGAATGGGCTCCTCACTCAGTGTTTTATAACATTTTATCCACAACAAAGCATCTTATTACCAAAGAAACAACAGAAGTGGTCAGACATGATGATAAGTAAACCTTATGGTCAGTTGGGTTGGGCGATTGGACCAACTACATTGGTGGGTTTTCTTTAAGGCCATCTTTAAGCTTTATTTTGCTAATAACTTTGCCTCGTGAGAATTTAAAAAAAAAAATCGGCACACACATCCAGGAATGTAGAGCAGCGATTGCCAGCTGTGCCCTAAAGGTGCCCTCACACCCAGTTTTGCCACTGGGATTGTCGAGTGTTCAGCCTTTGTGGTCTGTAATACAGCGCAGCTCTGATTTGTTGCTAATATGGCTGCATGAAGCCAAAACGAACCAGAAGCACAAATATCACAAGGACGCACATCTCAACAGGGCAAAGAAAACAGTCTGTGGACTAAAAATACCTCCTGCTATGGTGTGACTCAGGTCTCACAACGAGGCTCGGCTGACAGACTGAATCAAACACTTTTTGTATCACGGGGGGGAAAAAAAAAATCTACTCCCAACTCCACACAACCACGCTCGTCTGCTTCAAAGCAGCTGCACACTGGAAAGATGAGTTTTCACAACCTTTATTTACGCCCCAGTGATTCAGACACCCCGACTGCAGTGCAACATCCTTTCTGTGGTGCCCACATTGAAACTGGCAACATGGCGGTAACTCCACCCTGTACTCTGTCCTGCATCAGGATGTTTTTCCAGTCATTTAACCCTGAAGAGCTGGTCTGTTGTTTGACATCATATCACATTCTCCCGCTTTTATTCATTATTCAGATGAGCAAACAACTGGCGGCTCTTTTACCATCGGCATGTTTGAATATGTAAACTCTGAAAGATGTTCGGCTTGTAACCAAATACTGAACCTCTTTGTTGTGGAAGTTGAAAGGCTGAGGAGCAGGTGTGTCAGCCTCCTCACTGGAGACTGGAATAAAGACAGGGAAAGGACGGTTCTTTGATTAAATGAGGTGATTCAGATGTATTTAATAATGTGGGTATAAAGTTTCCAACCTTGGAAACAGTAACTTCAAACTACTAAGTCACTGCACTTCTTAGAAATAGCCGTGGCACGTTTGTGTTTGTTATGCAAAAATAATGGTCAGGACTCCATGGTGGCAAAATCCATTTTACTGAGCATGTGTTTAAATGTTAAAGAGCACCTTTTGTTTTTGGTAAATATGGCATCCATAAATGATAAGAAGTATTTTCCATAACACACATTAATGTAATGTAGTGCTAATCATCCATATGCTGAGGGCGGCTTCTGTTAGTCATATGGAGCTTTCATTTTTTAATTCATGTTTCTATAATAAATAAAAAATATCTTGGTGTGAACCAAACTGTAGATGTAACTGTTTCTATATTTCAGATTATTTTTGTGCTGGCTCTCTTGTCACCTCTCAGATATATGATCCTGTCTGAGGATCCTGGGCTTTGGTGGTATTAATATCAGCTTCAGTGGGACTGAGGCTTGTGCTTGTGACAGCATATTTTTTTTCTGAATGAGTTCCTCATTGTTTGATTTACATTTTTTAGCTGGCTGTCCGTGTTTCCTTTAACTTCCAGGTGAAAATATCTGTTGTGACTGCGTGTGGGAATTCCTGGGTTATAAGTGCTAAATCAGTGTTTGTGTGTAATAATCATTCAGTTCAAGCTGTTTGCCTAGGCTGTTATAACAGACTGTATATAATAGATGGACATTGCCACTGTGCTATACACTCACAGACGGTATAAGACACGGATGAAAAGGTTTCAGGTCTGTGTGAGAAACTTGTTTCTGTCCCTAACTCTTTGAACACTTCCCTGCTGAGTTCATGGGTCAGTCACTCGTTTTGGGCCATACTGAATATATTATTAAGTTTGATTTGTGAGTCTTGGTCATACTGTGTTTTTAAAAAAAATCAGGATTATCTGGCGTGTACTCACTAACTGGAATAAGGACCTTCATTTGCAAAACGAGCTTCATGTTTTATTAATCAGGGGAGTCACACATGAGGTGACGCATTAATAGAGCAGAGGGCCGTGTTCTGATACACTTCTGCAGGCACTGGAGCATCCCCGGCTCGTCCTTTCACGCTTGGCTTTCAGACCTGGGAAATACTTGAATTGCATATATGTAGCCTATGTGAACAATTATGGACCACACTAATGGTTCACGGTGTGAAACGTGATAGAATACATTGAACAATATGAATGAAAACTAAACATTCATTTATTGTTATTCTGTTTTTTAAGCATATCTAATAAATTTTGTTTATATTTTATTACCCGTGTTTATTATAAAGTGTTATAAAAAGCAGTAAAGGTTATTTTTACTCTGATTTCAGGCGTATCTGTCAGGATGTGACCTCGGTGTGTCCCATTTATTTTCAGGATGCTCTGTGCAGCAGCGCTGAGGCGGCTGGTTTCTAATATTTCAGTTTCATTATTTGCACTTTTCTGAAAACTCGTCCAGTGTGTTGATTTAAATGCACTTCCCTGTGTTTCCCTCCTTTCCTTTCTTTCTTCTTATTATTCAGTTTTCACTCTGAGCAGCTTTTTATTATGATGCAGTTCTTCACCTCTCGGCTGCGTCTTTAATATTTTGTCTGAATGACTCTCTTAATGGAAATCCTGCTCCAGAGGACGCTGACAGCTGGAGACGGGTTAACTAAGGAGCTACACTTCCATGCAGGATTTTAATATTTAGGGCAGCAGCTGGAAATAGCTTCGGCCCTTTTAGTTTCAGGCTTTGCTAGAAAAAAAACATTAATGTGACGGTGAGCGCTGCAGTCGAGGCTCAGCTCTGCTGCTGGCCGGCTGTCGCTGGTACTTTGTGGTTTTCTTAATTAGCTGCTTCAGACGGGAGGGATCAGTCGTCCCCGCAGCTTTGTGAGCTCCGTGATGAAACCAACAATTTTCGAGTGCGACGTTCAGAGTCTAAAATTAGCTGCAGAGTCAGTTTAATGTTAAATGTAATCAGCAGTAAGGCTCGTTTCTCCAAGGGCTTACCGTCGGAAATAAGAAAGTTAATCAACAGCAGGTTTGACCACCTTTTCAGCTGTGATGGGTAAACGTTGTGTCTTTGTTTATGCTGGAAAAACTATGCTGGGATGACAAAGAGATCATCGTGATTTTTTAATGATTTTTAATCTTTTTCTTGACAAAAATTTGCAGATTTTAGCAAAAATTTTATAAATTGAAAGTAGCTAGGTGTGGAGAAAAACATTTTATTTAGCTGAAATAAAAACTGAAAAACTACAACTAACTGAAATGATATTTGCCAGTGACAAATGTAATATAATATAGTGTAAATTAACAATCAAAAAGACAGAAACGAAACTGAACTAAGAAAACCAAAACTCCAGACAAAATTAAAGCTGCAGTGCGATCAGTTCCTCCAGACATGTTGGACTGTTTTGGCCTGTTGTTGTCTGTTGCTCTAAGCTCCACATCACTTCCTGGGTGGCGTTGATGAGCACCCACTAATTAAATCATGTTGCTGTATGTCGATCTGATTAAATCTGGAACTTGTTACAGTCCTGGGGTTGGAGAAAACTCTGTGGGAAGTGCAGACTGACTGTCCTGTGGCAGGTTTTAGTGAAAGTGTTGGTACGCTTGACACATTTGTGTCATTTTGCAGGAAAAAAAACTGAAGTGAGATAACTTTATTGGATAAAAACATATATGGATAAAATCTAAGAACTGATTCGCAGTTTAAAAGTGGTGATAAATTGCTGGATATGCTTTTGCTATACTCATATCGCAGAATGTTTAAATTGCATTAATGTTGTATTGTGAATGAAGTATAGTGCTAATATTGTATCGCGGGGTGTCTGTTAAGTCCAATCTCTGTAAAGTACAGCAGCTAGGTGCCTGAAATCCCTCTTTGGTAAAAATGGCTGACCTGTTGGGCAGGTCGCCTACAAAATTTGTTGCAATTTTGTAGGCGGTGCTATGGAGCGTTTTTGTGTACAGGAACCATAAAATCCATAAATTGTTACCACTTCTTAAAAATATGAAACTTTAATAACAGCTTCACCAGATTAATACTTGAGCTTTAGAGTGCTAGTTATCATTATCATTATTATTATTATTATTATTGTTATTATTATTATTATTATTATTATTATTATTACTATAGAAACTTCCCAGGGTGCAGGGAGGCAAACACAGCTCAGTCCCGCTAAGTGGAACGATCACTCTTTGATCTTTCAGCAGTTTTTATTGCAGTAGCTCAGCTGAGTTAAAGGCGATTACATCACATCCTGTGAGCTGCGGGAGATGTTTGGTGTGTCTCTGATGGTCTGTGCAGGCTGTGCTGAGCTGCTGTAGCAGGTTTGATCTTGTCTTTCTGTGACCCGCCGTGTGTGCAATTGTTCTGGAGGAATGCGGACAGCGTTAGACTCATGATGGAAAATTATCATATCGATTAGAGGCCGAGGTTCAAAGCCAAAGTGCCCTGCAGCAGTGCAGCAGCAGCAGCAGTGTACAGGAATGAATAAATGAAGGCTCCCTGTGGGAGTTTTGAATGCCTTCATTAACCTGCTGTGAGACGCTGTGGCAGACTGCACCTCTGCTGTACAGTCCTGAGGTTCAGTTTGTGCTGCTGTCAGAGTCACTCGGTGTTTGAGGCTTTTACACTGTAGATGTGTGAATGATGACTGGCAGCTAGTGCTGGACTGGAACAATATATAAATACATGACTATATATATAAAAATATACCACTATAAATTTTTTAAGCTTTTATAGACCAAATAATTTCAATGTAGCATCAGTAGCAGTATAGGTTCACTTTTTGTGGTCATGCAGTTTTAAAAATGTAAAAATTGTTTTTAAGAAAAATAAAAGAATACAAAATAAGGTAATTAATAAATAAAATAATCTTCAGAAAGGCTAATTATAAGTCTGTTACAGTGTGCTTATTAAATAGGCCACATTGTTTTAGTGGGTTGTTGAGCATAGTTATGCGTTTCCATTTATATAACATCAGCAGACATTTATCTGATCTTTAACAAGTGCTTTATTTGTAATACTTTGGGTATGTTTTTTATTTTTTTAATATTTTTGATATTAAGTACTTCTTCAACATAATATTATCTTATTTTTAATAAAGTTGTTGTATTTCAGATATTTAAGGATATAAATAAAAATAATATAATAAAATATAATTGTAGCATCTGGACACTTTAGATGAGTCTGAAAAATGAACTTTATTTTTTATCCTTAGTTTAAATAATATTTTTGTCTTTTTTAGAACTGAAAGTCAGGATTAGATACCTGACAGTTAAAAGCTGTGCCATCAGGAAGTCAGTCAGTTTGGATGACCTCATAGTTTTGTCCTTTTTTTTTTGTTTGTTTTTTTTTAATGAACTTCCTGGTCATCAGTCATCCATTTGTAAGTGCAGCTTCCTTCTCAACGGCAGGATTAAACGTCCTGATCGAGGAGCTTTCGGACGCAGAGTCGTGGGTGAGGTCATATCTGTAGATCGTTACCTTCGCCCTGATTGGCCAGCAGAACGAGTCGGAGAGTGTCCGTCTGTCCAGTTCTCCGGGCCATCGGATCCAGCTGTTCGCTCAGCAGCACTTCAGGCAAACGTCTTTACTTGGTTTATACTGCAGCAGTCTACAGTTTGACTAATTAATTCGACCTGGGAAACGAAAGTGTGGTTAATTAAAACATCTTTGCCTTTGGCTTTGAAACCAAGCTGCAAGTTTGGCTTTTACTTAAAAAGTTTAATTTAAACTTGGAGCAGTTTACACAAGGACAGTGTACCTAAAACTGCCTTCCCTCTAAAAGCAGTTAAAGTTAACACCCAAACCCTCTGCTGTGACCCGGGGCTCATGTTTGGACTCGTGTACGTGTTACTTTAAAGGTGTCTCTTCACTCACAAAGCACTTCAACAGGCTTTGATGAGCATGCCGAATGAGCCGTGCCTTATATCAAATACAGAACAGTCATTACTCACTGCAGTCATTAACTTCCACTTCATTTTGATGCCAGATGCTACGACCGACTACCCCCCCGCCCCCTGCCCCCCTCTCTCAGAATAGTTTCATAATGGCTAACGGCCCTGCTCGAACTTTTCTCCACTGCAAACAAAGCAAAGGATCCACATTTCAGTTTGCCAGTACATGATGTCATCTCATTGAAAGTGAACAAGAGGCCTGAAACGCATACCTATGAATCCTTCCTCGGGCTGCTGAAAACAGAGGAATTGGCATTAAATGGTCGCAGCAGATGGCCGCCCCTCCCTGAGCCTGGTTCTGCCGGAGGCTTCTTCCTGTTAAAAGGGAGTTTTTCCTTCCCACTGTCGCCAAAGTGCTTGCTCATAGGGGGTCATATGATTGTTGGGTTTTCTCTGTATCTATTATTGTACGATCTACTATACAATATAAAGCGCCTTGAGGCGACTGTTGTTGTGATTTGGCGCTATATAAATAAAATTAAATTGAATTGAAATTGAAATGAAGAGGTCACGGTTTGTCCCTGTGACCTCGTATTTGAGCGTGCAGCCTGGGAGCGTGCACGCGGTGTGATCGGGTTTGCTTCTGCTTATGTAAATGTGCATTCAAACCGTTGACTCGCATCATAATGAACACCTGAGGGGATCACACCTGTTGGTCTCCAGTTACAGCAGCGTCCAGGCTGCTCTGATAAAAGGGGCTCATTGTACTGGGACTGTGATGGTTTAATATCCCTAATTGGTTTTGATGGGCTCTTAGTGCAGCGCTCAGACAGTGCGGGGTAATTATTTTAAGTTCCCAGAGAAAAGCCGGCTGCAGTTTGGCAGGAAGCCACCGTGTGTGCAGGGAGCTGCTGAGTGACGGTCGCAGCTGTGTGGATGGAAACGAGCCGGCTCAGAGTCTCGCTTCTTATTGGCTGCTCACTGAGCCCAGCTCTTCTTTTTTCTTAGCCAGGTCACGATGCTCCTCGGTGGTGCTTCTTAGGCTTTGGGATGATGCTTAGTCATCCTCCAGTGAAACACCAGCTTTCACATCAGAGCTTTCAAAGTCGTCCCGTGTTCCCACTGCAGGACGTTCACTGATTTAATAAGCATGTTTGTTCTGTCCTTTTAACAGTTCCTAACTTTGTGAGACACTAACCATTACTATTTTATTTAAAAGCCCTGTGCCATAATACATTTAAATAGTTAAAGCTAATTTTTAAGTTCTCTGGCAGTGTTTATAATCTGGTTTATTATAAAAACTTGCACAGAAATGTCACTTCAAAGGGACAAATGCACTTATAAGATCAGTGTTATGTGTTTTTCCTTTGCTCTACTACACAAAGGTCAGTCATTGTCTTCAGCCAACCACTTTTACCACTAATGTGATGTGTGGTTTAGAGAAGATGGCACTGATTATAAAAAACAGGAGGTCGAGCTGAAGACGTTAGAATTTTGTTGCGAGGACAAGGATGGGACAGGATTGGAAATGAGTCCATCAGGAACAGCTGAGGCTGAGATGGTGTGGACATGTGCAGAGGAGGGAGGGTGGACATGTTGGACAGAAGATGCTGGGATGCTGTCTGTAACCACACCATCACCAGTACTTCCTTTAATGTGACAAATGCATAAATTCTGCATCAGTTTAAAACCACAGTATGATAGAAAGCAGTGTTTGAGCTGGAAGTCTGTGCTGTGTGCGTGTAAACACACTCCAGCCCGCGAGGCTGACCGTCAGTTTCTCCACATGCTGGTAGTTTATGGTCTGCTCTGCCTCCGGCTGCCTACGGAAACAACGGAGAGGACAGAAATGATGAGCTGCAGCTACTCGGGCTCCGTCAGGTTTCATTTGTTTACATCACTACATATTACTGTACTCATAGGGGTTTCCACAACATACTATACTGTACACTGACACATACGTGGTGATGCTAGCGTGGTAGCGCGGTGAACACTGTAACGTCTGTGGGGAAAATAATAACTGTGCTTTTTGAACTTTTGTTTCATGGAACGAGGATTAACAAATCCTAAACTTTACACTGCTGTTTTATAAAGTGCATAATTTTTGTGATTTTAGTGTTTTAGGTTTGAATTACAGCTGTCAAGCAATAAAATCTGATAAAATAAAAACACTGGTGTGCCTTGCTTTGTCCTCAGCAATGTTATTGTAAATTTCTTGTCCTTTATTTAATTTTTTGAGCCTTCGTTTTTGACTGTGTTCAGTTTCCAGTGCGGTTTTGGTTTATTTTATGTTTGTTTTTTATTGTTTAAGTAATGCTAACGTTCAGACTTCATTACTTTGTGTGCTAGTTTTAATCTTATTAATGACTAAAACTAAATACAAATACTTTATTTATTCCATGTTTGGAATAAGTTCTTGTAACCGACTTCTGTATTTTATTCTAGTTTTGTGAGTGCATTGTGGGATTTCAGGGACTTATAGTCTTTTAGTCCTTTTCTCCTTTTTACTCCAGTGAGTTTAGGGTAACTGTTATCTCCAACATCGCTGGCTGAAGTCTATGTACAGCAGCAAAAGTACGTGACCCGACTGGGCCTCGCTCTGTCCCTGTGTCGCCAAAGAGAGAAAATAATTTAATAACGTGGCTGTTACAAATGCAGGAACGACGTTTGAGCTCTAAAATATCTTTGGAAGTCAGGGAAGTAGGTGGCCCCACCCACCCCCTGTTTAAGCCTTCTGTTTGTGAGGGACAGCCAATCAAAAGAAGGCTGGGCTGAAGGGGGATCTTGGCACAGTGTCTGATAAATAAGGATTATTTTAAAGTGCGAGTCATCAGGTTGTAGTGAGATAAAAAGACTTTAAAACAAGTGCAGAGGCTCTGACACGCTTCCTACATGTCACTCATGAGTACAGCATCCTTTTAGTGTTGTGTGATTGGCTGTTTGGGATTTTATGGTTTGCTGAGTGAAACGAGTATCAAGGAGCTGAGGTGCAATCAAGTCAACACACTAGGAGCCAACTGAACTTTAAAAGGAAAGAAATGTTTGCATGTTGGAGCCAAGAGAGCGCCGCTGACTGTCGTGTGTCATGTTTTCCAGAGCCTTCAGAGCGGCGCGATGGAGGATGGGAAGCCGGTGTGGGCACCACACCCAACGGACGGGTTCCAGCTGGGAACCATAGTGGACATCGGAGCCGACAGCCTCACCATCGAACCCCTCAAACAGAAGGGAAAGGTGAGCGAGCTCTGGGGCTTACCTGCTTTACAGGAGCAGTTATTAGTAGTTATTACTGCACTGCAGACTTATTTACTTGCCTGCCTTCCTACCCTGAGATCTTCCCTAACTGTATCCTGATTTCTGTGTGGAGGACTCTGGTTGGAAGGATGACATTTATTTTACCTCCAAGTATCAGTGTTGTGTTAATAACACAAAGCAAAGACTTAAAATGCTAGCTGTAGCTTCATCACGTCTACGTCAGCCTTTTTATGCCTTCCTCTTTTATTTTGAAGCGGAATGGATGAAATGAAAATGGTTTTGAATCGATCGGCCCGCTCTGGTCCTTCCTCGATTGGTTTATCTGATGTGCTCTCACCTGCTGCGTGTTAATGATTTAATGTCCCACTTAGCTCGCGGGGGTTCAGGCCACCTTTCTGGAAGCAATAAAGGCATCGTTCACTCGGTGATTCACCTCCGG
The DNA here is from genome assembly GCA_015106755.1 of Etia nguti. Lineage (NCBI taxonomy): Eukaryota > Metazoa > Chordata > Actinopteri > Cichliformes > Cichlidae > Etia > Etia nguti. The sequence continues at coordinate 37,093 of VUQG01002733.1, forward strand.
TGCTCGAGTGCTGATTAATCAGAAGTCAAGTGGCTCTATGCAGCAAGACGAACGGGCTTTCTTTGATATCGCTTCCGTTGATTCGCTTTTCCGCTGCATCAGGTGCTGAATCGCCTTTGGCAAAGCTTTTAATGTCACTGACAGTCTGTTGCCATGGTAACCCCTAAAGCTCAGTGTCCGTCTCGCTAATCTTCCCCCTCGGAAAGGGCTCGGCAGTGACGGCGTTCCTCTTTACAGAGGCTCCTCACTGATTTACCGTCAGCCTGTAAAACACAGGACTGTCACTGAGCGAAGCACAGGTGTGTTTCCACACCTGCCTGAGTCATGGGTGATATTTAAACAGGAAAAGTGATTTTAATCCTGGGTTCTTTTGAGAGTGGCTCTCGTTCCTGGATGTTTTCTCTGAATAAAAGATGTTGCACATTATAAAAGGTTGGCCTCACTGGATTTCTGGCCGTTTACTGGAATGAGTTGCAGCAGTTTTTACAGCAGTCATTCGGCGCTCACGCAGCCAGTTTTATGGTTTTTATTGCCCTCCTCACCATTTCTATCCAGAAATATTTACTCCACCTTTTACTGTGCCCCTGATCTTTGCATATTTGCTCTGCAAATGACTGCATGAAGGCTTAACGGGTCCTCTCGGCATTTACAGAGAGATTCCACGTAAATGTGTTTTAAATGTCACACCAGTTTGAAATGATCTCCGTTATGGGTGGAAAATTACAACTGGGGAATTTCAAGTGTTCAGTGATTCACAACAACTCATGGATTCAATAAAACACGCAAGGAGACACTCCACCTTAAAAGTTCCCAGTACCTGCTTTAGTAGTATTTTTCACTGCACACATTCTTTCCATCTTTAGTGGAACAGTAAAAGTAAGCTAACACTGACAGCTAACAGGAAGGTCAGTCCCTACATTTTATTTTGTAGGGACTGACCTTTATTTACCTCACCTCTGACCATACCTGGCCTTCTCCTAATATATATTCATTATAATTAATTCCACTTTAGCATTCGTATCCTCTCCTGCTTTGCTAAAGTCGCTGCATTTCACTGTTTTACAGTGCACAGAAACCCTTCACTCCTTTTCAAGGCTTTTATTTTTAATCATTTGCACAAACTTAAGTGTAAAAATAGATGTTTTTCATTTGAAGAACCAAAAAGATCCATAAGCTCTATGAATCTGACATTAGCCATTGTGCAGATGACTGTTAATACGCGTCTTATTATTATCAAAGGAGCGACTGATAGAGATGCAGGTAGAGAAGTGAGATGTGAGGAACAAGTAAAGGCTGATGAAGATCCTCATAGACAGATGGCTTTATTATGTATTTGTGTACACGGAGCGTTACACCTCTCCACACACAGTGTGTTGGTTTGCATTAATGAAGCTTTTCCCACGTGCATCAGTCTCTCACTCGTGTGCTGAAGTCAAAGAAATACGATGAAATATGCGACCCCACGTTACGAGCAGAACCAGCCTTTGTGGTGTTGCTGTTGCTCGCTGTGGTCTCATTTCAGGGTGTGATTATCGTGTCGTGTCACTGATAAGTTAACGACTGGGTTTATATTGAATGTCATCAGTGACATCGCTCTTTGAGCTGCTAGCTTCTGGTTTTCAGGTTACATATCCTCTTTAACAAAATATCTTCATGTCTGACTTTTTGTGACATGTTTTTTTGTGACGATGGAGTCAGATAAGTCACCTTACTGTGTAACTGCAAGATGAGAGCATCAACACAGGAAATGATGCTCGTCTCTTTGTAGCTGACTTGTAATGTATTTGGCGCATTGGGCCGCTAATGGAGGATGGTTCAGTCTCCTGCCTGTAATCTGAGAAAACTTTAACTCCACTACGAGCGTCCAGCAGTTATTTAAGTCGTTGATGCTTAAAGTGACTGAATGTCATCGCCTTTCTGTGGTCAGCACAGTGCTGTTAGTTGCTTCCCGTGTGGACGACCCTTAAATCATCACCTGCGACGACCCTGTGACTGATGATGCTAACCCCGGCCCTCTGCTATCAGACTGTGTTGTTTCTGTTTTTAAAAATTGTTCTCCTGAGTCTTTGCAGTTCTGGGCAACATCAGTAATTATTCCGACTGCTGCTCATCAGAAATGAGTCCAGGCTTGCTGGAAGTGTCGTAACCAGGGGTCATTAACTCATGTGGCCTGAGGCAGAGGAGTTCAGGATATCATTTTAAGATTGTATCCAGAGATTTGATCGTTGCTTTGTTAATTTACTTATTTTTGGGGACACAACAGCAACAACAACAACAACAACAAACTTTGAAATGAAGACAATACGCTGATTTAATGTGTCCCTGCACGCTTGTGCTGCCGTCTGAGCCTTTCGATCTAATGCCACTTTGTGATTTCCTGTTTGTCGGCGATCACAGCACTGATGGCTGTCTCAGGTGGATTTGTTAAAAACCTGAGGATTTTGCACCTTGGATCCATGTGAGTAAGATAGTAGGGTCCCTGAGTTTTGCCTCAAAGGAGCTGATAAACCAGTTCTGAGCCAAACTTAAACACCACAAATCAGTTTTATCAGTCGAGGCAGAACAAAGCCTGCTTCAAAGGGTTTCCTGGTAGGAAGGGTCCGGAGTAAAACTGCTCTCTCTGGGTTTGCAGAGGCCACAGAAAACAGTATTTTTACAGTAATGCTCCAACAATACAAGCACAGAGGCTTTTGCTCCTCAGATCTGCTGTCAGAGCGAGTTTCCGGGCCTTAAACTCTGAATCTGAACAATGTCCCGTCTGTCCCGCTGCAGCCAGTTTGTGCCAGTGTCTGACGATGTGCTCACTCTCTGGCAGACCTCCTGGGATGGACGTCAGGGGAAAGACAGAGAGCATGAGACCCTGTCATACTATCGCTCACAAAGAGCCGGCCTTGTCTGTGTTTCTGTTTCCCAGAGGGTGTCTGATCTGCCTCGGAGCTGCCGATGGACAAAACTGTTTGAAGGCCATTACTGAAGGAGATGAAGTTATTTTTGCAGCAGATATTTAAAGAGGCAATTTTGGAGTTACTTATTTTGTAACCTCAGTTCTCTGAGACGCTAAGAGCTTTCCCATGCTCTGCTTGATATTAAGCTAGGTGCTTCAGTTTATGGACGTTGGAAACGGGCTAAAAAAAACTTTCTTGCCAAGAATGAAATACGATGATGAAGTTTGGATAGTACATGTGGCTCTAGTGCCAGGAAGTTATTAGCTTTGATTAGACTGGAAACATGAAGAGGACTAGCTTTGTTTGTACCATAAACCATGAGTCACTGGGACTAGCTATTTATCCACTTGGCCAGTTTGTTGCACCAGTTTATAGCCAATCCTGTCCAGCCGCAGCTTAATATCCAAATCACTGATCAGCCACAACATTAAAAGCAACTTAATTCCATTTAAGTGCATTTATATGCCACCAAATCACAGCAGTACTTATCTGAATCTACGTTATGTTGTTTGGTAAATACTACAGTACTAGTGACTGACGCCCCAGCCATCCAGTCTGAGAAGGTGCTTGGTGATAGTGTTGTCTCACTGATATAGTGGGTCCACTTCAGGCCTCTTAAAAAGCTCTGAAGCATCGGGGTGGGGGTGGGGTGGGGGGGTCACAGGACCTCTGGGAGTGTCCTGTGGTGTCGAGGAATTGGATGTTGGGGGTAGGGCCTCCGTGGATCGGGCTCGCTCCCGAGCATGCAGCAGATGCTTGATCAAACTGGGACCCCGGGGAGTTTGAAACGCCTCAGGCTCTTTGTTGTGTTCACTGAGGCCTCTCTGAGCAGTTAGCGTGGCGCTGTGGGGACGCCGTGTGTGTGAGTTCTGGACTGTTGGGTTTGGAAAGCTGGAGAAAAGGCTGGAACCTGATGGTGTGCTGTGAGCATTGATATTTGCTGGGACCACTTCAACTGGTCTTCTAACATGTACTTCACACCTCATCCCACACTGTTGGCAGACGAGTCCTCTTTACACTGCCTCCCCATGAAGTTTAGGGTTCAGTGTCAGGTTCTGGCCATTTCAGAGCTCTTCATGTTTAAATGCCATGAAGTGTCCACTGATCCCTGCTCAGAAGCAGCTCTGTAGGGGTCTGCATGCTCCAGGAAGGTTCAGTAGTAACACTGAAGTAATAGCTGGCTGTGCTATAACACATTATCTCCCCCCCTCCCCCCGCCTTCTCATCACGCAGTGCAGTGTTGTGGAATCTGTCCAGCTTGGGCTGAGAATGTGGAACATGCCACCACTGGAAAGAATGAATCGGCTGTACGTCAGTCTCTGGCTCGATTAAAAGGAGTGAGAGTCTGCCGGGGCCTTCAGGAGCTGGCAGCGATTGGCTTTAAAATCACACGAATACGACGCACACGCCCCCGCACTCCAAAACACTGAGGTCACATGTCCTCGTAAAGGCTCCTGTATTGGTTCAGCATGGCCGGCTTCAGCTCGAAGTCATGTGTGCAGAGCTAATGCTCCAAAGCTTTTAGAGTAAAAGAAAGCCGAAGGTGGAACAGTGAAACAGAGAGAGCTTTAATGCCTGTGAGCTTCAGTTTGAGCGCTCGGCTAAATGCTAATTTTATGAATCATTAAAGAGCATCAGAAATGCGAAGATATCAAAATATCTAGTTTCTAATTGAAAGTTTTTAACTTTCTTTGGTTATATATTTTTTAGAAAGTCTCGCATAAAGACCATCAAATGTTTTTTTTCTTTTTAGGAAATTAAATTTGTGCTTTTTACTTTCACGCTTTCAAAATTCAAAACTGAGCACTAAGTTTGGCGCCAGGTCTGAGCTGGTTGTGCTGACCTCGAGACCACGCCTCTGGGTTTTGCCCTCGGTTTTCTTCTATAGAATGAAACCACTGAATGAGTCGGCGGTTTCGGACGTTTGAGTGGAGCCGGGTTTGTTGCGGAACCGAACGAAGGTCAGTAGTTGGATGTTAATAATGCAGAGCGGCATTTCTCTGCGTCTCAGTCATCGGACTGTCCCGTCACCCTGATCCCGTTACCTCCTGCCTCCAAATAATTCATCGGGTCTGCAGCAGCCGGTGGACGACGTTCACCCTCCTGGAGACATCATTCAAAAACATGAACATGAAAGAAAGCTATGAACTCTGTCGAAGCTGCATCATGCATCAACAGCATCATGTTTTAAAGCACCTCTGTATAAATGAACTCAGTTTAAATACATTAAGCTGAGAGTTTATTTAATCATAAACAGGTCTGTGATGAGTGAACTGATTTTACTTTAAAGTCCAGTTAACAAATAATTTCTTTTCTCTCAGACATTTTTGGCTCCGGTGAACCAAGTCTTCCCTGCAGAGGATGACGTCAACAAACACGTGGAGGATAACTGTGAGTACTTGTGCTTCATCGCTTCACCTACAGATCTGGCTCCTCCTTTTTCTAGACATGCGTTTGTCGTCCTTGTTAAGCTGTTGTTACTCTGCTAGTCTGGGCTCGGCTGTTTCTGGTCCCCAGGCCTTATGTTTGACACCCCTGGTCTAAAGTCTTTTCTTGATACACATCAAAAAGGAAATAAAGTTTCTTATAGGAGTATTTTTATTGCAGGAATTTTACTTGCTGATCTGTAATTTGAGTTAAATTCAGCTTTAACACAGAGTTATAACAGGATCCACGTTGGCAAATGTTGGTCTGTGTTTCTGAGTCTAAAGCAGCAGTGATGTTCATAAATTTATTAACGGACAAAGTCGCCTCTTTTTCCTCCAGATTTTCCATCTTGGCTTTAAATAGATTTTATTTATGAGACGTTCTTCCTGTCTTTTCCTGGGAATGCACCGGGCGTGGTGCCATCATGATGATGCCCACTCAGAACAGCCTCCCACTGTGTCACTATGCTTCTATTCTCGCTTAAATAATGATTTATTTATTTTTTTGCTTGTTTTAAAGAGCTGCAGAGCTGATTACGAGGGCAGGAAATCAGGTCGATTTTCAAAATAAAAGACCCTCTTGTAGGCTAAACACTTTCTTCCTGGTGTTGCAGAAGGTGAGGTGTGACTACTCAGTACTGAAAGCTATTCGCACGTTAAAATGCTGCTTTTTTTATGCAGCCAGGTGTGCATCTACAGGGAGGGGATGGGGTGGCATTGGCCCTCCCTGAAGACCCTGCTGTTGATTACTATCTACACTTATTTAATTACTTTGCTGAAGTGTAGTTTTAATCACTTTATTGCAGTATTTTCATGTTATGCTTTCTGAGTTCCCTATGTGCCCCCGATTGATAAAACCCTGCACACGGCCCTGCACACTGCTCTTTTCCTCTCATATAATCTGCTGATTTGCCAACAGCTGTGTTGTTGTTGTGTCACATTTCTCAAGTGTTACTGTTTTTCTTTTTCTCTTTTTTTCCTTTCTGTAAATTCAGCTGCTTTGAGTAAACCTATCCTTGTTTCTGATTGGTCTCATGCTGCTGACTCCATCACCTTACAGGTGAACGTGCTTGAAGCTTGACTGATAACCACCTTCACGTGAGCTCTTGGCCCGATGGATGATACGATGTGAAGCGTGGATCCGCTGCTCTGCTGGGTTTAGTAACGTCTTGTCCTGCTTGTGTCTCTCAGGCTCGTTGATGTACCTGAATGAAGCCACGCTGCTCAACAACATCCGAGTGAGATACAGCAAAGACAAAATTTATGTAAGTATAGACATGAGGAGGAGTGGCCAGTCGGTGAAATACTGTGAAACAGAAACGGTTGTGAGGTCATCCTCACCCTCGGCATGCTGTATTCCCTCACAGGTGTGTTAAACGCACAGGAAACACCTGAGGCTCAGTCTTCAGGTGAACTTGTGGTGCTGAAAATGAAAGAATAAACACCAAAAGGTCACAAAAGCAAAAAGAAAAACTCATAAAGTTTTGACAATAGTTTCCTCTGATCATAAAAAGTCAAAATTTTAACACGGAACCAAAATTATTCTGAGCTCGGAGAGACGACGTCACACGTTATCATCACCCGATGAGGGAAATCGGCTGCCGTGTCAGCACCAAACCTCGGTCATGCCCTGGTTGCACCACCTGTGGGTGGAGCGCACGCTCAGTCATATTTCCACACTCCACTGAAGCGGAGATCCACTCCACCCTTGCTTGAAACAAAAGCATCACATTTTCTTACTGGACAAACGTGTGCACTCCCAATTCCTAAAAAACAACATGTGTGCAGGTTACTGTGTAAGTATACATGTGAAGTACGGAGGACTAAAGCTGCCAAAATAAAACATTTGATGAATGAATACATTAAAAATAACTCATTAAATAAATCCGATCCAAACTTTATTAGATGTTTTTTTACATCTACATGTGACATAGATTGATATTTCTGATTTCTAATTCATTTGTAATATTTATTATTTCTTGTTGCTCTTTTATTTTTTCACTTATTTCCCCTTAATTTTACTTTTTTGATTTTACATTTTATTTTTTATTTCTGATATTTTTCTAGTTCCTGTTGATTTCCTTAGTAAATGTATTTTAAAATTGTTTTATTTATATATGTATTTATTTATTCAATCATTTTTTTCAAATGATTGAATAAGTCAAATTTACTCACTAAAAATCTTTTTTTTCTTACCGTATTTTCCGCACTATAAGACGCACTTAAAATCCTTTAATTTTCTCAAAAATCGACAGTGCGCCTTATAATCTGGTGCGCCTTATGTATGAATTCTGGTTGTGCTTACTGATCTCGAACTGATTTTATGTGGTACATGGCGCGCAGAAATCTGTCAAAAAATGTTTTAGTACGACTTTGGTAAGCTACGAAGCTGCACCGCTTGACGGATTGTCGGAGCATTACGGCTACCGTAGTCAGGAGCCTCGCGGAGTAATCTGGGTCCAAAACTCCGTCCGCTTCAGGTCCCAAAGTCAAACGAACACTACAGCATCACTGAGAGTTAAAAACTGTCTAAATTCTTTCATCTTTAATAAAATGATCAGTGTTGCTGCTCTACCAGGTGTAACAATTAAGTTTAACATCCAGGCATCCATGAAAACAGAATTTATGAAATTTAACAGAGTTAGAAGTTAGCAGGAAGTTAGCTCGCTAGTTTCCACCTAAAAATAATATACCATGTTCTGACTGAGAGATTTCTGAAAAGATTAAAACATACATCTCTGCTATGACTTCCAACATAAATGAATTCAGAAAACTAAA
>VUQG01002735.1:9961-26051 GCA_015106755.1 Etia nguti
TTTTGTTTATTTTTTTTTTTTTTTTTTTTTTTACAGCATTTGACAGGGTGTCTTGTGTGGCTCTTTGGTCCACCATGCAGAAGTATAACAAGAGTCAAAAAGCTTTAGCAACATCAAGCAGCTGCACAACAACACTAATAGGGCAGTACTTGTCAACATCTCCTCCGCATAATGATTCTGGACCTCATTTGGAGTGCATGAGTGTCGCCTTCTATTGCTTGCACTTTTCAATGTCTTCTTGCACAAAATTGTGACAGAAGTGCTGGAAAACTACACAGAAACTGTCAGCACTGGAGGCCACGACAACTCTGTTGAAAAAGAAGTGAAGGACCTGGTAGAACACTTGGGCTAAATCTCTTAAGAATATGGAAAGGAGAACCACGTAGAGGAAACTAGACTAATAACAAACTATGATCAAAGTATCATAGCATTTTTGATGTAGTTTAAATATCTTGGTGATAAAGAAAAAAAAATCAAAAGTATCCAAACAAACAGTGAAGATCTTCTCTAAATGGACCTACTAATCTGAAGCTCATAGTTGGCTGAAAAAGCAGTATTTCTTTTCTATGGTTCAAATCATGAAAACATTCGTTTTTTTGTATATTAGTATTGGTATGTGGCATTTTTATAAGTATGAATCCATTTCTTTCAGTCATAGCTTCCATTATGATAGCTACAGACATACAGTTCATGGCTATTAAAGGTAATGCCAGCTTTTTTGAGTTCTTGGTAGCCGGTGACTGACACTGGTCCCACCCTAAGATTGAGAATAAATGGCTGGATTTTGACCTTCTGTCAAGCAAAAATTGCTTCACAAATGGATTTTCTCTTGAAATTGGTGGTGGTGGTGGGCACGCTTTCCTAATGGGCAGCGCAGTGGTACCTCTACTAACACTGTCCTGGGTTTGAATCCACCAGCTGGCTGGGGTCTTTCTGTGTTGAATTTACATGTTGCTCCTGTGCCTGTGAGAGTTATCCCCAGGTACCCATATTTGTTAGGTTAATTGCTGATAATAATAATTTCACCGCAAAGATAAACCTATCAGATGTGCTACCTATAAATGTGACCTGACATGGGTGGATCATTAGTTAAAAATAAACTGCAGTTCACTCTTTTTCGGAATGATAGGTTACACAGGATGGCTAAAACATGCCTGTGGATGTTTGTATGCAGGCTCAGTCTCAGCTTGAGAACCATTACAGCACTTACGACCAAAGGACACTCTCCTACCATCTTCCATTTGTGTCAAATCAGCGGCTAATAACAAAACAGACAAGCCCTGTGTGTCTGTGTGGTAGCATGCATGGTGACTCTCAAGACGTCACCCAACAAATGTTTTATCTACAAAATTAAAACAATAGCAAAAACAATCATCTGCACACTGATGATGTTATCAGAGACTGGCAGAGGAATTAATTATGAATTAATGCCAAACTGGCGACCTGTCCAGAGTGCACCCTGCCTGTCGCCCTATGGCAGCTGGGATAGCCCCCCCACAAAATGAAATGGAGAAGCTAAAGAAGATGGATGGATGGACGGACAAACTGAAGTACTGGTGACATCAAAGAGATATAACATGACTGAAATGGAAACGGGTTCAATTCGGTTGCTTTAACGAGTGATATGAAACTGTACGTTTTGGAAACAAGTCTGGAAACATTTTGGATTCGTTTAATGATAAGCGATTCAGCTATAAATTGTTTGTGGAAAACTACCAAACTAGTAGCAGGCCTCCTTTCTTGTAAATATGATTTGTAACTTGCTTTTCATCTTGATCAGAGAGAAATTATTCTTAAAGAATCAATCCCCCACTGCCAAAATCAACCAAGAGCAGATCAAATGAAAACATCAACGTGACAGCTCCGGTGCCACAAATTTAACAGACCACCTGAAAAGAGATGTGTGCTGTGTGTCGGTTTATTTTGTAACATGATGTTTTTTTGTGTGAAAAGAGAACAGAATGATTGGCAGTTTAAATGCACCTTTGGCTATAATGCCTTTGCCGCTACCTCCAGCACTCATCATGAACTCTGACCCCAGATTCAACACTGTCTCCTGCCACCACACAGCCTCCCTTCACTATTAAAGAGCAGCTTGGTTCTCAAGGACATCTCAGTCACACTTGTTGAAATTACAGTAAAACCTTTTCAGCTCACTCCCCTATTATTCATTTCTATATTTAACCCTCTGGTAATAGATAATCAGAAGGGATGTATATAAATCCCATCTAATATATCAGTACATTCATTTTGAATGGTTTGTGGTTCTAATGCATCACACTTAAGAAGCAAAATGTTCTTTATATACACCATTTTGGTACTATAAAGAACAGCAACAAACTATACAGGGGCAATTTTAGTCACTTTACACTTTAAACCGGTTGTTGAAATAGAAGAAGTAAAGCCCGGTGTTTAGCCCTAATGATTCTAATCATCCTCTAATTATCATAGAGGGGGTATAATCTTATTACAGACAGAATTCACTCTTAAATCGCTTACCCTTGGTTCTAAGGTACTTGGTCCAACAGGGAGTCATGCAGCTTGTGTCAAAGTGAAAAACAAGTGGGTTGGGGGTGATGGAGGGTGGGGGGAATGGGCTTAGTCTGTTTCTGTGAAGGAACATCTGCCACGAACTCCAATACCCATTATCCCCAACCTTTAGAAAACCCCTCCAACACACATAGCCGCTATATAATAGAAGTCAACCCCTAACCCCTTTGAGACTGCAAAAGTCAAAAAGCAAAAGGACAGCTGACTGACAGAGGGGGATTAGTCACAACGAATCACATGCTTGCACGCACACACATACACACCACACACACAAACCCACCATGCCTGTCTCACCCTGCCCGACACACAGTTCCTTCTTCTGATGGGGAATTAAGATAATGTCTCTTCTGCGATCCCCTGCGTCCACATCAAGTCCAGAAAATGTCCCTTTGACATCCACACACTAAAATAATGTTACTGCAGCAATAAATGGGCCAATAAAAAGAAGTACAGCCCCATCCGTATGCATACATATACATAAGGTGTCTGTCTGTGCAGGTAAATCTAACTCGGAGAGTCTGGCAGGGTGCAGACAGCGTGGACGAGAAGTCTTCTTCAAGGCAGCAGTAACCTGGGTCTGAGCGGAGAAGAGACACTACAGAAAGAAAGACAGAAGCAGATTAATAAAAGAGTGACAATGAGCAGACAAGAAATAATGCCCCTTTTTTGTTTGTTTGCCAAATAGCTAGAGCACAGAGGATTCACACAACAGAGCTATATTAAAAAAAACACAGAAAAAGAAGAAAAAAGAGAAAGATAGATGATGAAGCACAACATCTGGGACGAATACTTCCCCTGTGTTTCAGTCTGTCTCTCCTGGGCTCATTCACTCCATTTGGCAAAAATGCTGTGGCAACACAAGGGCCACGGATCCATCAAAGATGGGTAATGCTTACAGTAATTATCATAAAACACACACACACAAGAGAGATAGTGGAAAATGAATATTTACTGAGAAAAGTTCAGTAACAGCTTCTGCTTTATTTTGTCTTTTTATTTCCTGCTCAGACATTGTCACAAGTGTTGGTCTAGATGAATACTCAACACACAGATGATTTTATTATTAATATCACACAAAGTAATGTAAACGGATGCAAACAGGAAACACACGTGCATTTGTGTACACAACGATGCATTAGGAGCAAGAAAACAACTAATTATGGACAACAAAATAGATTTGACTTATCAATAAAATAGACTTCTATTTTTCCAAGTGGGAGGGCGTGAAGAAGGGTCCAAGGGACAGAGGTGACTGGTTTTGTTGAGGCAGTGCTGGTTAATCATTGTCCCTTTTTAGAGGGCCAAGCTCAGGCCGTCTGATCCCTGCTGGTACCCGATGTTTCTCCAAAATGTAGGACAGTGTCACTGCTCCTCTGCTACACTCACAGGAGAGAAAGACACAGGGTAAAAGAGGTGCTGAAGAGGTAAGTATTGAAGGGAAAAGGTGTTTTTCTCTGAAGGTGCTGTGCTCGGTGTCTCTATTCTGGTTCTGTTCTGGGTTGGTTCTCCATTGGGTTTTTGAGGGTGTGTTTCTCGGTGCTGACTCATCCCTCTCTTCCTCCCCTCTGGTTTAGTCTGTCAGTCGCTCAATAATCAGAAATCCCCCACAATAAACTCTTCATTGCTCCTTCTCTCTTGCTCTCTCTTCTTTATCCCCCAGTCTTCAACTTGTTCTGGAGATGAAAACAGAAACGAAAAGAGCATTAGAGAGATGGAAAAGTCAAACAAAAGTATCAAAAAGAGAGGAAAAAACAACGGAAGAAAATATTATTTCGCACACAAGAGATGAGACAACGGGAGGAGGGCTTGAGAGTACAATAAAGGACAAGAGGATGAAGTGAGGTTGAGAAGCAGAGAAAGGACCCAGGGGCACTGGATTCCATGTTAGTGATAAGTGCAACCACAAATCCCCAGTACTCCCTGTCAATAACCATTTGAACCAGCCTATTGCTGCAGATGCCACTGGATGAAATCTGCCCAAGAGAAAACAAGTAAGGAGGGGGGAGGAAGAAGAAACAAGGGACTTAAGAGGGGAATCAAGTAGACAAAACAAAACAAAGAAAATATATTTTCTTCCTCACTGACTAACTTAATAACTGTTGTGGATCCATGGTTGTATGTCCCAAAAGAATCCCAGTTTATTTTCCACACTATCGATCTAACCATAAAATGATTACTGATAAAAGAAGCTGCTTCTTGCATGCCAACTTGGCTGCATCATCCATGTTAAGACAGAAAGCAGAAAATGACTACACGATGGTTCCAGTTTATTACGACTTATGTTCTGAAACAAAGCTAATGCATCATTAAATAGGGCAAAAATGCAGCCTTTTTCTTCAATGCTGGCATTGCTGTGCTATTGCTATGCTTTTTGGCCTAGTTGATTCTGTTCATCTGGATGTAGTTTTTCAGTTTTCCAACACTGAAAAACTACGTCCAGATGAACAGAATCAACTTTTGGGGATTTACTTACCTGGATGATTGAGCATGCATCAAGACGTTTTTGGCCTATAACTTAATCGGTCTAAAACTATCTACAGGAATCCTTTCAGATCGCTCAAAATCCCGCTCCTAAACAAAAACACCCACACCACTTTGCAAAAAAAATTTTTTACCATAATGCTACTACCACAGAGGTAGCTTATATGGACAAAAATATTGGGCTAAGCCTCTTAATCTTTGCAGTGCCATTATCACAGCTGTGTAAAATCAAGCACCTAGCCCTGCAGTCTGCCTCTACAAGCATTTGTGAAAAAAAGAAAGAAAAAAGGACGTTCTAAAGAGCTCACTGAAATCTAATATTGTAATAGATTACCACTGTTGCAACAAGCTGGTGTGTGAAATTTCTTCCACTTCTAGATATTTCATGGTCAACTGTAAGTGCAAAGTGGAAGTGCCACTTTGCACTTCCAAAAGTGCCAGACCATGTATTAACATCAGCATGAAAACTGTGTGCTGGGAGCTTCAGGGCATTTGTTTCCATGGCTGAGCAGCTCCTGTAGTGTGAGATGTAGGCGGCCCAGTACTTTTCAAGTCAATTCTATTCTATAAATATAGCAGAAAATCACAACAACAGTCACCTCAAGGTGCTTTATATTGTAAGGTAAAGACCCTACAATAATACAGACAAAACCCAAACAATCAGACGACCCCCTGTGAGCAAGTACTTGAGGAGAGTGGGAAGGAAGAACTCCCTTTTAACAGGAAGAAACCTCTGGCAGAACCAGACTCAGGGAGGAAGCTATCTGCCATTACCGTTTTGAGATAAGGGAAGAGAGATGTTATTAATAAATTTAGTACAGTAACGCCTTACATTACTGTGTTACTAGGTGTAACTAAAGATTAAATACAAAGTGATGTTTAAACAGAGAGTGAAAACGATATTTTTGTACAGGAACACTGTATAGTGTAGCTTTCAATCGATTATTTATCAACCATGAAAGGATAGGTCTACATAAATTAAAATCAGATACATTCAGTGCTATTTATTCTGTACTATTTATTCAGCCTCAGTTACATTCACTGACTCACAACAAGTGCTGCCTGCTGTGTTAACAGTCACAGAAATCCCAATCATCTGATTTAAATCAGTCGCCAGCCCCATCAACATCATCCTTGTGCAACTCTACGCCGCTGTTATTTTTAGATCGCTCTTTAGGAAGTCCAATTCTGATGAGCTGCACATGCACATTTGTGATGCGTGCTGGCCCTCATCCACTGGAAGACACTTGAGCTTGATTTTGGGAAAGAGGGACAAGCTCGCAGGAGCCAAATCTGGCAAGTTTGGCGAATAGGGTGTGATGACTGTGTTGGTGTTGCCAAAAAGCTCCTGCATTTTCAGTGCATAATGACATGGTCACAGTTCAGTTATTTGCACCAAATAGTCTCCCTCAGATGCCCCAGAGTGTTACAGTAAAACTCAGTGTTGATAGTCTCAACCTGGGGGATGAATTCAAATTCAACGCAACGCTGTGAATGTTGGTCACAACCTGACGGTCACGCTTAGACACGGCAGACTGTTTGGACTCTAAAGTGTAGGTGGAGATCCCTTTCATCACACTTAAATTGATGTATGCTTTCTGCACACGTTTGAGGTATATGGTGAAATTAAAGTGTTCATGTGAGGGAGGTCAAAACGTGAATTCTGTCATAGATCCCTGCTCGTCCACTATATTTTAGCACTGGAATTATAAACAGTGGGACAGTGGGGCAGGCAATAGCCTTTATTCATAAGAATCTTTTAAATTAAGAGCAAAAATATGTGCTATGTCAAGAGGTAACAGCGAAGTGTTGACAAATTAAATTATAAGAGTACTTAAGAGCATTTGACTGAAATGGTTTGTATATTAAGGAAGCCACTTTTCATTTCATTCCCTTTAACATAAGGATAAGAAAACACAGCACAGTTGGAAACCACAAACAGCAGCTGAGCTTACCCATTGAGAGCAAAAAAGGAGATGGAAGGGTCAGTCTAAAAAATGAAGTGCAGAACGAAAAGATAGGGAGCAAAAGGCAGTCATGCAGCGAGAATATGGAATGAGAAGGAAGGCAGCGGATGGAGAGATCGGACTCGATGATAAACTCCTGTTCATAGAGTTCATAGAGAGAGGGAGAAGGAAGGAGACTTTATCTGTCCTTCAACTGCCTCTTTCTCACTGGTTGCTATCAGACCTGTTAAGTGCTGAATGCATTAGAAATGTGACTAGGGATGAAGGGATAGTGGATGGAGGAAGTGGAGGAGAGATGGTGGCGGGGCGCAGAGGGCACAAAAGACAACGAAAGTGGGTCTAAATGTTATCACTGACTGTGGCGATAAGAACGCTAATTATCTGTGACAAAGGCTGGGCAGCTGACAATGCCTCTGTCTCGGCTGACTCCAGACGAGGGGTCAATATTGCAAAAACTAAGATTTGACGGATTTTGTTTTTATCCTTGCTAAGATGACATCTGCTACATCACTATCTATGCCCATGGTGCTGCAGTTTAAGGTGGAATTTCGGATCTGAAGCGAAAGGACGAGGAAGGGGAGAGGGATTTTGTCATGTGAAAACCGTCTCGAGTGTCTTTGATGGAGAGAGGGCAAGAGGATGAGAGACGTCTGTTAGAGGACACGCTTGGATCTTGTGACCTCCAGAGGTCAAAGTCACGTCCTTTGACATTTGTTTGTAGAACAGCTTCCTGCTCGGTTCTGATAAAGCTGTGTAAACATCCTAATCATGAAGCCGCATCAGCTCATATCAATCCCACTTCGTTCCTCCCTCCCCTCGATTTTGTCGGCTGTGTAATTCTGCATATTATTTCCTTTAAAGCCTTATCACAGAACTGTTTCTTTTGCACCTAATGACTTTAAAAGTAAGTCTTAGCCCGATAAGCAAAGACGAACAGGAGTGCGCTGTGATTGCTGCAAGGTGATAAACACAAGCGGATTACCATATCGTGTTCGCTTCCAAACAATTTACAAGATCATAACAGCATTCGCAATGTGAACATACCCTCGCTGAATCTTGACGAGGCTACATGTAGCCACGACTTAAACACACGTACGCATCCATGTTTGTGCGATGAATAAAACATTCGGCAATTTACATGACATATAGCTTAAAAATCTGCCTGCATCTGACTTTTAGATCTAATATTAATACCCACGAGAGTGAGCGAGAGACACAAAACTCACTTTTCCCCATTTCTGGGAAAACAATGCAATTGCAAAAAAATCTAATAGAAAAGCTCTATGAATGCAAATTGAGTCTTTTTTGGGGGGCAATGGATGTTACATATTGCAAAGTGAGAGCGGGGAATCAAGTTAATATCAACCTGAGTGACATTACTATTAGCATACAGAGTTTGACTGCAGAAGACAGAGGGCAAAAAAACATTTACACTTCTCAATGAAAGAAAAGAGAGCACGGAGAGGACAAGGGTATTCAACTAAGCAGAAGCTACTCCCCTTGGTCTTATTGCATTAAAACGCACACAGACACAGTTGGGGGGAATGCCTGTGTCAGCAGGTATTATGGAAATAGGCCGTGAGGTTTAAACTGGCTATCTGGACTGAGCTTTATTCAGGCGCCAGTAGCCTGGTGGAAATTATATTCTACTGTCTAAAAGCAAGGAGCCAGCATATGTAAATGGATGCCAGTGTGTTTCATCATATGATTTAATTTAGATGTTTAAAAGGGGAATGACCACTGGGGTGTAGCTACTATACACATCTACGAGCTAAATGACGTAAGCTGTAGGCTAATTTGTAATCCACACAAAGTTTCCACTTCCTCTATGCTATCAGGCTAGGCAGTTCAACAACTTACATATTATCTGCCCGTGAGGGTGCGTGCACAAGCTTGTCATTCTTTTCGAAGAGAAAGAAAAGTTATTTTGGATAGTTTGTAGGGTTTCAAGTACATGTTTTATATAACAATCCAGCTGCATACAAAGAAATGTCATTTTTTTAAATCAAGCATGAAATAAACACAGTTGCAATTAAAATACTTACAATAACAATAATTAGTATTCAACCCTACTGAGTACATAAAGGTTGAAGCGTACAGCTTTTTTTCCTAATTACAATTGTATAACATGAGTAGCCTAATTAATTTCATAAGTAAATTCAGAATTAACAAGTATAACAAGTCATGTTCAAATGAGACGGGAAAACAGCTAGGACAAATACCCACCTGTTTGGCATCGTTGACACACTGCAGGTAACGGGCTGCTATGTTGGAGCAGTGAAGGGTTTTCCCCACATTCTCTTTGTAGCATGTGAGGATTTGTTCCTGCAGGTCTGCACACACAGGATACGCCTCATACCTCCTGCAGGGGAGAAAAGGGGAACAGAATAGTGTGTAAATAGGGGAAAATACGGTGTTACACAGGATGGGAGGAGGGGGAGGGAACAGTCCAAGCGATGAGAGTTACAGGAAAGGATAAACTCGCAAGAGAAGAGGAAAAAGTTAAAGGTGAAAAGAAAAAAATGAATAAATATATAAATTAAAGCATCAACATGGGCAATGCAGAGGAGTTCACGAACTGTGTGACGCGAGATAGAAAGCTTCAGAACAAAAGAAGAGCATTAAATATATATTACGAGTGAGGAAACTGAGCATTTTTACCTCCAGAGAGTTCATGCTGTTATTAGAGCACACTGAGCTATGCTACAATCTGCAGTGCCGAATAAACTCTTGCCTTTTCTGTTATTACCATTGTTCCAGTCCAAAACACCTGAAGCAAGAATCTAAATTACTGTATCTGCTGGGAGAAAAGGTCAAAGTGCAGTTCAGCCCTCAGAGCATGATGTGAAGACCATGCCAATGTGGGCAACAATTTGTACAACATAAGTACCAACAGAGAGGCCAGAGGGTTTTTTTTTTGTTTTTTTTAATCAGGCAATCCAGTGACAGTTTAATCCCCCTAAAAGGGGGGGATCTGTTACTGTCTGGAGAGACTCCGCAAGTCAGTGAGCTTCAGGTTAATTTAAACAAGCCTTGTTACAATCTGACAACGTTCATGAGCAATTACATGTGGTAATTTGGTTGTGGTCCTGGGTCTCTGACCCAGAGTTTGTCATTGGACTCTAATTTTGGTTTATTATTAATTAATTATTCTCTGCTTTGTTTACAATCTAAGTTTTGAGTCTCTTCTTTTCTTAGTATTTCTTCAAGCCTAATTTTAGTTCTTGCACTCAGGTTTTGTAGTTTTGTATATTTTGAGTGCTGGAGTTTTAGTTTTAGTCTCTGTTAGGTGTTTCCTTGTTAGTTACTTCCTGTTTTATTTTGATAATCGCTCGTCTCATGTGCCTCATCTTCCCCTGTCTCATTATCTCTGATTTGTTCCTGCTGTTTTTCCTACCTATTTTCCTCTAGCCTCACTACCTTGTGTATTTATTGCCTTTACTTTTTAAGTCTCTCCTTGCCCTTTGTTGTGTCATCCCACTCTGTTCCATGTTTATTGAATGATCCCTTTATTATATAGTTTTCCTGGCCTTTTTCTGGGGTGGGTATAAAACTATGTTTATTTTCTCTACTGCCAGCAATAACGCTTTTTCCTGAGTTTTGTGTTTAGGCCCACTACCTGCCTGCCACACTGCAAACCATGGCAAAATTAGTCTCCCTTCTCACCATTGTCTTATTATCAAAAAACACAAAATAAAAGGTCCACAGAGGAATCTATTGATCACTCTGCCATATTTTAGAGATCTGCTGGATCTATCTATGGATTATTAATGAGTTAATCCTTAAAATAAAATCGGAAAGCTAACTGCTTCCAATGGAAAATTCTCTTTTGGGATCCACAAGGAGTTTGTTGTCACTTGTAAGCTACACATCATTTCAAATTAGCATGTACAAATTTGTCCTGCCGTCTTACCTTGTTGTGATTGATGCTACACCAAACTTCAGTGCATTTAAAATGGACTTTTTTCGACAGATGTATGCAAGAGTCGGAGCTTTCAGCCAATCTAAGCAGTGGGACATCCTATCAGTGCTGGTGCCTTGCCCAGTGTTAACTGCTTTTGTCTGTCTCTTCGCACACCTCGTAAAAATCCATAATGACGACACAGGCACAAGCTAGGGCTATTATGCTAATGGTGGTGTCATCGTTTTGCTCACATCAGTGCCCAGGACACTCCATCTGCCTCACTAAACATGCCTTGCATGGGTGTGAAATACAAAGAGATTTTGCCCGTCAGCAACTCTGGAGATCTCAGAGGAATATTGGGAGGGGTGAATCTGAGCCCCTGTAGTCGGAATCAGATGTTTGATTTGCCCCCTAGAGAGAGAAATTTCCCCACTGTTGGATACAGAGCAGAGGATTGGAAGCATGGGTCATTACCCAGGGTTCAATGCAGCAGGAATGCTGTTGAAGTAGCGATGTCTACATATGTGCATCTCCGCATGGTCATATTCGTTAGGAGTGCCAGGAAAATCTTTAGTCCTTGTCGGTTCAGGTCAATGACAATTTGTGACGAGATGAGAATTGGTCTCCACACATTCAACAATGTCAACAGGAGTGTGAATAATCAATACACTTTATTTATTGTCCAGTACTGTGCCTACTTGCTAAGATAAACAGCTTTAAAGAAGTAATTGGAAATAACTCAGTGAGAGACAGAGCATCTTGACTGACCGTGGCTTTTCATGGTGTGGCTCAACTCATTTTCAGCCTTTGAGTGCCAACATCACCTCCTGCTAGTTATACTTAATACATCGAGAATGTAGCATAGGTGGCACTGATCTTTCCCAAAAGGTAGAACAACTTTTTACATTTTGCTTTATACAAGCATACTGTAGGTCCATACCCTCAAAGATACATGACATTTACCACTTTCAGTGCAGACTGGAACATTAAACCGTTGGGTGTAGGGAAGCTTCTGCATTTGTGGATCCATCAGGGAGAAATTCAGTCATTTGCTAGCAGGCATGACAAGGCCATTGCTCTGCGTCAGGGTATTGAACGATGACAGCAGTGCTAGCAGAAATCGCTGCCATCCTATTCCTATGGATCCTGGCGCTCATTTATTACACCGCCTATGGGCATCTACAGGGACTAGAGCAGCCACATACACCCACTAATTACTTTCTTAAGCATTCACTTTAATGCCAGGTGCATCCTGCTGATACAAACCACAGTGTTTATCACCAGTAATGGCCTCTGAGAGAGAGAGAGAGAAAGAGAGAGAGAGAGAGAGAGAAAGGACAGCAAAGGAAAGGAGGGAGGATATAGCAGAAGAGCTTGATGAGAAACTAAACAGTGGTACGTCTATTTTGCTTGCTCTCTGATTCTCTCTGAGAGGAAGGGACTGAGACAGTGGTTGAGTTAATCATAGAGACAATAACACTGTCACACACACTCTGTGGCGGCAGGCTGCATCCTCTATCATCTATCATTAAGATTAACATTAAGTTCCTGCTGCTAACCACACAGAGCCTATAAGGGGACACTAAAGCCATTCCTCCCTCCTCTTCAATTTTACATTAAATGTCCTCATGTCATTTGGTAATGTATAACTGCTGTAGTGCTATGCAGCAAGGTAAGCAGATACAGAAACAGCCATAACCATTATAAGGCTACTCTTTCTTTGTATGTATGAAACCTATGTATGAAACAGTGCATCAAGAAAATATTCAGACCACTTTGCCTTTTTTATACAGGGTCAGTCTTACACTAAAAATCATTAAATTTGTTTTTCCCCTCATAAATATGCATTCAATAATCTTAATGATGAAATTTAAACAAAACTGATAAGATAAAATATCACTTTGAAAGCACTCAGACCATTTATTATGAGACTTGAACTATAGTTAGGGTTCCTCCCATTTTTCATGATCATCTTCGAGATATTTCTGCATCTTGTATAAAGTGGTTATGATTGAAAGGCGTGATCCAAGCTACAGGACTGAAGGAAATGCCTGCAGATCTCAGAGATAGATTTGCATAAAAAAAAAAAAAACAGATCTCAGAAAAGGTTCCCAAGAGCAGTCCTACTCCATAATTCCTCAAAGGAATAAGTCTTGAGTTAGGTCCTTCTTAAGAGAGATCATTAAGAACCTATCAAGAAGTGTCACTCTGGCTGAACTCCAGCCATTAACTGGGAAGATGGGACTCTACTAGGAACTTCCAAGAGCATAACCATCACTGGAGAACTTCGCCAGTCTGGGCTTTATGGCAGAGTAGCAAGTCAGAAGCCTCTGTTCCATGACAGACAGATGTAAGCATGCAGGATTTTAGGAAAAGCCCCTAAAAAAAATCTCATACTGATGATTTGATTTAACAGCGAGAGAACTGGTAGTCTCAAATAAAAGTGTCAAATCTGGTGGAAGAGCGGCTCCGCTAATCACCTGCATGATACAATCCCAAATCAAACCATAAATGCACTTGTATCATGGTGTGGGGGTGTTTTTCAGAACTAAAGACTGATCAGGCTTGAAAGAAAGCTGAAGAGAGGAAAGTATAAAAATAAATCTAATGAGAATCAGCTTAGGGGTGCCCAGGACCTCAGACTGGGTCAAAGGTTCACCTTCTAACAGGACAATGACCCTGTGCACAAATCCACTTGGCCCAATTAGATCTCTGACTTGAACCCATTCAATATCCCCGGAGAGCCCCGAACTTGGCTGTCCACCCACAGTCTACATCCAGCATTGCAAAGCTTGAGAGGATGTGCAGAGAAGAATGGCAGATTATCTCCAAATCCAGGCATGCAAAGCTTTTTGTATCATTCTCAGGTAGACTCAAAGCTGTGATCACTATCAAAGGTGCTTAAGTACTGAGTAAAGTGTCTAAATGCTGATATTTTGTGAGGGTTTTTTTTTTCCTTCTAATGAATTTGAAGAAAAAAAGCTTTATAATTTTTTGGTTTATGTTTATGAGGAAAAAAATGAATATAGGCTTCAAAATTGCATAAAATCAAGACCCCAAGTAATTCCTGTATTTTTCACAGTAGTCAGTGTAGAACTACTCTCTCTACTCACTATAAGATTTTTAGAACCTAACAGAAAAGAGAGGCCTTCTATTTCTGAGTGAATGGCCTTACATTATCAAATTATTTTCTGCCTTGTTATGGAAATACACAAGTTTTCATACACAGTCACAGGCGAGCTGATTTGCAGCTTGTATTTAAATACAACTGGCAAAAAAATTCCTCACTAAATAACCGCATCAAATACCCTACAAATCAAGCCAAACATTAGGTTCTTCATGTTGAAGTCATGAGCAGATAGTTCAAAGTATCAGGAGTCAAATGCTGTAAAGTAAATTCCTCCACTGTGGGAATCTCAGGGTGTTATTAAAAAAAATAGTCAAAAACAACTATGAATCATCCAGTTCCCGTGTAACCTGAGGAGCAACGCATTTGTAAACAAGGACACTGTATCAAATACCCAAAGCAAACCATTCCTTTAATTGTTTTAAAATGATAGAATGGAAATGAAAAAAAGGGTTGAAGGCCAGAGGCATGTGGGTATTTTTTTTTCCATTGCTGGTTTGCTCTGAATGCATAATTTCTGTTTTGGTTAACATGCTGTGAATCATTTGGATCACTTTCAGAGGACTCGGTCTTGTTTGTATTGGCCAGTAATTTCCCAACTTTTCTTATTTCTACCTGTGACCCCTTATATTTGTGAAACCTAAAAAGAATTCCACAGAAGAAAAGCAAAACTTAGAGAAAATGTTGGTGCTTAAGTTTCAAACCTGATGGCCAAAAAATGTTAAAGCTCGCTGTCTGCATCTACTATCAAAACTTTCCTTTCTTGGTTAAGGTATAATAAAATAGAAATTTCTGCTTTGGTTATTGTCCTTTAGAAAAGAACCATCTGTATTAACTTCACCCTACGTGAGACATTTTATCACATATATTTATTGTTTCTTTCATATAGCTGGAACAAATTTTCAGTAACAAGTGCATAGCGCTGATAGCAACTTTTCTATGTCAGTGCCACATGTAGCTGGAGCTAGATACACATCAGAAGAAAAGCAGCAAGCGAAAAGCAATTGGAGCCCAAAGATAGAAAGCAAGGATCTGAATGTTTGATTTCTATGTGTGTTTAGATCCTGGGGAGGGGCAGCCAACAGTAATGTTCAGGCACACATATCCTCTAGATTAATCTTGTGAGCCTATCTGGTTTTCAAACTTTTCAAACCAAAATACCTGCTGCTACTTAAGATCCAGTGTCTTTTTAAGGTCGACCAATTTTCCCTCAGATTGGATGTTCAGTTTCATCCTTAGTGCCTCTTTAGCTCAGCACAGTGTTAGCCTAAGCCAGCTTCTTCATACTGACTCACTCAGTTTGAGAGCTGTTGATGCCTCCCAGTCCATCTGAAACCAAAAGACAGGTAACTTGCAATGTTGTGTACTGGCAGTTTTTCTCTTTAGATAGGGGATTGTCTGTGCTTATGTTTAGTTGTGGTGATTTATTTTTCACAAATTTTAATAATACCCTTGCTATTAATTGGGCAACTGGCCAAACAGACAGCAATTTCTTTGGTAAGATTTTTAAAGGGTTTTTTTTTTTTTAGGTTATATAAATTGTATGGAGAAGAAATGACAGTAAATTAACTCATTTATAACTTTTTGCATGTGTTTAGCAAAAATACCCTATGGTAACATAAAAGTGCATACAGGGACATGTACCATTTGGTACCCACTGATCTAGGTTTATTAGCCTTCATAGTTAACCATAGTGTACTTTACCATTTGGTCATCTCTCACCATTAATAACCATGGTTAATGCATGCTGAAATATCTACAGATACAAAACAAGACTGCCAATAAATGTCGCACAGTCTTCTACTCTCCCTCGTTCTTCCATTTTCACTATATCTTTATCTATATCTTCCTTTTATGTCTCTCACCTTTATTCTCCTCCTCAGTCTCCAGGTCTCTATGGGATATCTAGCCAAATGCAGATGGCTATTATTTGCACTCTGTGTGTGATTGTAAGTCTGCACTCCTGTGCTCCAGAGACAGTAAATCTAAACAGTCATATAGGGGTTCTGACTCATGGCATCAGTAGCACTAAAGGTCTCTATAACAACTCCTTATCCAGCC